>JASSUY010009206.1:0-38445 GCA_032466535.1 Forpus xanthops | reverse complement strand
CCCATGTCAGGGGGGTTGGAACTAGATGATCTTAAGGTCCTTTCCAACCCTAACTATTCTATGATTCTATGATTATTATCTTCACTTTCTCACACAGTGAAAAGACATTGTTTCTCACTCTTTAATGGCAGGGAAGGGATTAAAAAGATCTTTCTAGAACAAAAGAGTAGAGAAAAATATAAAAAAAAAGGAAAAGCTTTTAGGACAACTGTGACAGAGCTAAATATTTTAGCTCGAAAAGGCATATTCTTGTGTGTTTCAGTATGTCATTCTGAAATGCAGCTGAGAAATCCATTGTTTTGTTTGATTTTGAACATTTCAACAGGAGATTAAAACATACAAATTGTAACTATTTGAAAGATTTTCCTTTCCAGCTGAGAAATTCCTGGGTGAGAAAACATCCTGTTTCCCAACTAGCTCTCAGCAAGGCTTAATTTCCCAAGGGGCAAGAGGGCAGTCCTAGCACACTCCCTTCTCTTTCCCTAGGATGCACTGCTTGTTGCAGGGGATGTTGTCATCCCTGTATTTGGGACAATTGAACTCCAAGCAAATTACACTGTATCCACTCCTGCTAATTAATTGTTCAGCCTTGGGTGGTTACCTCCAATTCTATCCAGTCAAGACTTGCTGTAAATTAATTATCTCAGTACAATAATGGGATAAACCCAGTGATCTCTCAGACTCCCTAAGAGATGTCATTTTAATGCTCAGTCAGTTACTTTCACTCCCATGACATCTGGGAGAAAAGACTTTACAGTTCTCATCTTCCACTATCATAGAATCATAGAATAGTTAGGGTTGCAAAGGACCCTAAAATCATCTAGTTCCAATCCCCTGCCACAGGCAGGGACACCTCCCACTATTCCATATCACTCACTGCTCTGTCCAACCCTCCTTGAACACTGCCAGTGATGGAGCATTCACAACTTCCCTGGCAAACCATTCCAGTGCCTCACCACTCTTACAGTAAAGAACTTCCTCCTTATATCCAATCTAAACTTTCTCTGTTTAAGTTTCAGCCCATTACCCCTTGTCCAATCACTGAAGTCCCTAATGAAGAGTCCCTCCCCAGCATCCCTATAGGCACCCTTCAGATATTGGAAAGCTGCTATGAGGTCTCCATGCAGCCTTCCCTTCTCCAGGCTGAACAGCCCCAACTCTCTCATCCTATCTTCATACAGGAGGTGCTCCAGTCCCCTGATCATCCTCATGGCTCTCCTCTGAACTTGTTCCAACAATTCCATGTCCTTTTTATGTTGAAGACACCAAAACTACACACTTCAAAGAACAAAATGAACACCTGTTTTTCCTGAGGATGTATATGACATTAGGAAGTTTTCCTGAAATGTTAATATTATTCAAGCCATGATAAATGGAATGCATGACACATTTAAATTAATTTGTAAATAAGGGAATAAATAAATAAATAAAATCCTAACAGATAGGATTGTTCCATCATTAAATTCAGGTTAGCAAAACATATTATGAAGTTATGTATTACATGAATCGTAGCTCTGCCTTACTGAAAATTGAAATGTCTGCAATGTAAGTAGAATTTGCAATGTTATAAATTGCTATATTACTCCTGACTTAATTTCATTAAATAACAATTATTCCTTCCTGCCATGCAAAGTATTGACAATATTGTATTATATATTATGTATTATATAGGTTTATATTGTATATATGTTGTATTATATAGATTTCGCTAAACTGTGAGGTAGTACTGTTGGTTTGTTATGAATATCACAGGGAGTCTCGTACTGTGGATTAATTTTATGACTGGCTATTTATCATGGGGAAAACTGTGGTTTTATCATTGCAAAACACTGCTTCAGGGAAAAAAAAAAGTACAAAACAATGAAAAAAGAAAAAGTTCATACTGCTTGAAGATTCTTAAGAGTGCAGTAAAAACAATTCAGAACAATGATGGTAGTTTTCTTTGGAAATATTAGTAGATTGTGGTGATTATTCCATATTCCAGAGTACTGGCCGTGTGCTGGAATAGATGTATAATGTTTCTGGCAGGTCTTCCATTTACAACCTATCCCTGTGATTTATTACAGGTAAAAACAAGGAGCTCTGATTTATCTCCCAGGTGATGTGTCTGGGACAAATCTGTCATTATTGCCTGCCTTCTTATTTCTGTCCCACTATGTAATGTAATAACCTGCTTTTACTATGAGATGGCAACATTAGGAGTTATGGGCTCTATTGGCCTTTGTGAGGTTTATCAATGCTTCTTTTATAAAAGTGTGCAGAGTAAGAGTCACACAAGCCATTATTGCTGCTATCATAGCTAAAGCAGAAAGCTCCTCTCATACAACTGCTGCAGTGGAGCATGAAATTATTACTACTTTTCTATGACAACAAACTCAGCAGCCCACATACCTCCACCAGCAGCTGTCTGATGACTGTGTCCTTCCTTCCTTTCTCAGGAATCTCCACAATGGCTTTCCCACAGGGCTGCTTGTTCTGCAGGGCCTCAGTGCTCACTGAGAACTCCACCTGCCCTGGAAGAAACAGGGGTTAGCCAGCCCTGCTGGGCAGTGACAGGGACATACAAGTCTGTGTTCATGCTGGGCACTCTCTGGTGTGTTACAGAGAAGTTTTTCCAAGAGGAGAACTAAACTTGAGACAGCGTTTTATCTTGATCCAGCTGCAGCCTTGCAGGCCACCTCTTTTGTGCTGATCACCCCAGCAGTTGCTAGTCCATCAGCAAGAAGAGTCGTGGAGGGGCAGGTTTTGTAAATCAAAGAGTCTTGTTCTGCGAGGCTTTAGAGAAAGCAAGCTTTGACTAAAATATTTCAGACCCAGACACATTAAGCTGAAATATTCTGAGCATCATAACAGGAACGTCTTAGTGCTTTGCACACATTAAGGGAATTTGTGATTTCTATTCAAATGTTAAAAGAATGATGGCTCGCAACATTTAGATAGTTTGTTTAGCACCTGGATGCCACATCCTAGTGCAATGTCTTAACCTCAGGGCTGGAGTTCTCATTTCTGGCATAGGCAAGATCCTTCCAGACAGGTTTGGAGTTACCTAGCTCCTCACACCAAAGATCTGATGCCATCCACAAATATCTCATCCCAGCATTTTCTTGTTGTCCAGCTTCTTACCTAGAGATCTTGGTGTTACTGCCCAAGCCACAGTTTTCCTTTCATTCATGCAGACACAGTAGGATTCTTCCTGCTTCTCTATTAGTGTAGCCAGAAAATGAGTAGATTCAGCCAGAGACACACTGACCTGCCATTTGTACAGAGAGGTGTCATGAAGGCTGGAGTTGCAGAGAAGCTGGGGTACAGGACACAGTGCTGTACATAGATATGTGTAGTGGAGCTGGTTATACTGTAGGACTGAGAACCTTATTGATATTGCAGAGCAAGAACTGGGGGATAAAGTGAGAAAAGACTGAGGTGTGTGCAATTTCAAGAGATTGGGCAGGTAAGTGCAAAAACCAGGATGTGTGTCTTGGAAATGGATTCTGGGAAAATCGAGAGCATGGACAAGTTGTGTAAGTGAAGACAAAGCAGTGACTACAGACTTAGCTATAAATTAAAGATCCCCCTCATGATTAGTCAGGTGAAGAGGTGAAACACTAGCAGTGCAAAACCTAATAAGGAACAAGGGGGAGTGGAATGACAAACAAAATGAAATTACAAACAAAACAGGAAAGACAGGGAAACAAATGAGAATTCAATGGAATGGCTGGATCAGTGCCCCTCCTTGTTTCAGCTTCATTCCTTTCAGAATAAAATCGTATTTATAAACATCTGAGCAACAATTATTGGTATTTTGTTTGTCTAACCTCCCAAACTCAAAGACTAACCACTTTTGTTGTTGGTGAAAAAATGCAGATAAGAATAGTGAAGCTATACATTTCTCTGCTCAGTCTTAGGGGCAGATGCAATAAAACACAGAAAGTCTACATATTCAAGCAAATATGGTATGATACTTTGTGAGATGTTTATATGAGATCAGGCTGAAGACTGAATACAGGTATTCACCCTGGTGAACCTAGAATTTCTATGTGGGTATGTAATGAGTCTGTGATCTGTGGATGACCCAAGTTTCATATTTCTATAAGCAATCACATTAACCTGTGATGACAAGGCTGAGGGCCTCAGCAGCAAAGATTTAGGGTCTGAGCCAAATGCAGATTTCAAAACACTGTCAGAAAAACATATTCCCTTCATTTAATACACCAAAAATACCTACAGAAGTACACTTATATGAAATTATTGTCAGAGAGAAGTCATCTGGCTTGGGGAAACTACGTTATAAACAGCCCATTGTAGTCTTCCCTAAGCTGTTGGGCTGAGCAAAGTTGTGCGTGTGTCTTACCCTGATGCAGGTGGTCAGGTAGTTGAAAACGGTGGCTTTCAGTGTGAACGACTCACCACGCACTACAGAGTAGGGCATGGTGAGCTCTACAAAGAAGGGCTGGAAGGCTCTGAGGGTCACTGTCGGGGACAGACCAAAGCCTGTGTCTGCTGAAATGCAGAATGCGTTGGCTTTCCACTCGGTGATGGTGTCAGGGATGGTCACATCCAGACCAGCATTTCCCTCAGAGCTGGTGAGGGACAGTGAACAGGATTTCAGTTATATGCTAGGGATCATCTACATTTTTCTTAGGCTACTGAACAACAATTGCTGACAGCAAACTCCTGACCAGCTCCATATGGGCACTGGCTTTTGCTTGTCCCCCCAAAGCATTCTATATTTAGTGACCTTGAAAAATCACTCTGTCTACCAGAAATACCCCTCCTACTGAAATACTGAAACTTCCATTGAGGCTTAAGTATCTCTTAAGGTTTTGCCCTAGTGACCACACTCTACATTACCATAAACACTTACTTCACTGTAACTATGTCCCATATCCATGTCTCAGGGAAGTACTTCCTGACAGTCTCCATAGTATTGTCAGAAACCATATGTTCTGTTACTTCATAGTCCAAATCTTCAAGCAGGTTCAATGCAGTCACTAGAGTAAATTTGTTCAAGGACAGGAAGAAAGAAAAAGACATGTCAGACTCCTTTCTGAATCAGGAGAAACTTTTCCTTCCAGGTAGTTGTTATTCTTAGCTAAAATCTTAAAATTGAAAGAGCAACTTTGAAACCCTAGCCAATGGAAACAGGTGTATTTCTTTGTTGTCATCTCAGTATTTCATTTTTCCTAATGTTGCTGCTGTTCTTACAGAGATTGGATGTGGTTGAGCATTCTTCCCCCACTGCCAGCAAACTCAGAAGTGCCAAAAGAGCTATGTATAATAGTGTTCTTGAGAGTACATTTCTATTGCAATATAGAGTCAAATGTGGAACGCACTGACTCCAGATATTACAATTGCATATATTTTATTAAATTTGGTTGAAGAATAGATTGATATTCATGATCTGACACAGAAGTCACACGTAGCCTTCTCCTCCTCTATCTAAGCTTCTTTTGAGATTAATACGGTTCTTTGCATCTCTGGGCATCAGCAAAGGAACCATGATGCTTTGTCAGTGTTGCATAGTGTTGTGCCTTAGCAAAGTCTTTCTGTCAGCCTTAGAAGACTTTTAAGTCTTCTCAAAGCAGCCAGCTGTCTCAGGCCATGCTTTGAAGATAAATCCTGCATTTCAAAACCAAAGGCCTGATCTGTTATAAATAGAAGGCTAGAAACTATCACCAGACAAAAAGCTACAATTTTTTAATAGGAGCTGGGATAAATCTGTTATGAATAGGAGGCTATATCTTTTATAAGATATATATCTGTTATAAATAGAAGGCTAGAAACTATCACCAGACAAAAAACTACAATTTTTTAATAGGAGCTGGGAAACTGCACCGGGAAAACCAGTGACTGGAAGTGGCATAGGCAAGTGTTTGATGTAGCCTTTCTAATCTCAGAACTATTGAGATAAAAAAGGTAATATTATTCCATCATCTTCACAATCATTGAAGCTGCAGAGAAGTGACTTGACCTACCGGGGCTCTTAGTCACGCAAATGGATTGCGGGGAACAGAGCCAAATTTCTCAGCCTCTACCAACAGAACTGTATCACCTTCTCATTTATCTTGGCACACTTTTGCCCAAGTAGTTCCTTTAGTTATTGCTGGAATGTGACTACCCAGAAATAGCGACTCCATTTTTAAGGTTTCCGTAGCTGGACACACATCTGAGGGAAAAAAAAGCCACTATGCCCTGACAGACTGCTTTAGTGTCTACATGATTTCTGCTGCAGGGGCTGGCATTTCGGTCACCAAGCACAAGTAGTGCCAACCAGGTACTAGCTGCCTAGCTGGGGATAAGGAGACAGAGGTGGATCAGTTTCATATTTTAGGACTGAGTCCAGGAAAGACTGATCCTGAATGACAACATATCTGAATATAATCTGATATGTCTGGTGCAATTAATATTCAAAGAAATAGAAGTAGTAAATTTTAGGTAGTTGGCGGGGGGTGGAGGGGGGGGGAGGCAAAATGAAGAAGGTACTAGAACCACCGTAACTCCTTTCCATCATGGGTTCTGGGTAATGCTGGCAGACTTCAGGCTTATGGATCTTGCTGCTAGTGAAGACTTTTAAGCCCAATTCCTAGTAAACAAAGAGAAAGAAGAACAAAAAATATGCAAATGCACTTGAAAATAAACTATTTCTAGTATGCCAAGAATAAACGTCTGGTATCAATCAGAATAACAAAGGCTTGTATATAAATGCCAGATAGACTGGTTCAAACCAAATGTTGAGGCTTAATCATGTTACAGTCATCCTAAGGCTAAATTCTGTCATGACCAGATGGAAAGCTAAGGCTACAAGTCTACCCTGGGGATATCTGCAAGGGTGAAAA
This sequence comes from Forpus xanthops, assembly GCA_032466535.1. Classification (NCBI taxonomy): domain Eukaryota; kingdom Metazoa; phylum Chordata; class Aves; order Psittaciformes; family Psittacidae; genus Forpus; species Forpus xanthops. Next base: position 31,612 of record JASSUY010009206.1, on the reverse strand, counting down.
TGATGTGTGAAAAGCACCAGACTGAGGGTACCAGAAAATTCTTGTACAAGACTCTTTGGATGAGTATAGGTCAGTTTGTGGGTTATCAAAGTAGATGTCACTTTATTAAAGACCGGTCTACACCAGGTAGAGAATATGCATGACTGAGGAAGAGTTTCTAATATTATGGCACCAGATGTCACTTTCAGGACTGTTTCCTTACTTGGGTCCATTTGCAGGTATCTCTAATAGCAATGAGGAGACCTATAAAAGTTTAATTGGTTCAGGGAAACACTCATGTACCTGCAATAAGCTAAGCAGATGCAAGGCCTGGGCCTGGTTACTGTGTTGCATACAAAAGTTAACAAGCTCACAGGAAAATTCATTAAAAAGCCTTTCAGAATAGATGAGGAGAATGAATTCTGAAGAGGAAAACCAAAGAAAAATGAAAGGCTGGCACTTACTTTGAGAATGTCATAGGCATCACCTTCACCATCAGGAGAAATGGGTATGTAGACAAATCCATTTAATAATATGTTGTCAAGTGACACACAAGGATTTATGTTGTCTTCTTCCAGGTAGTAGTCCTTGAAGCTATAACCATGGATTTCCTTCACTGGGAGAAGATCATACACCTAGGGAAAAACAGAGAATAAGGGGAAAATGTTGCAGGTCAGAACTTACAAGGACACAGACACTACCTAACATTCTGCCAATAAAAGCCAGCTTCTACAAGGAAGTGTAGTAAATGCAGCTATAAAATTACATGGCCCTATGTCTATCGTGGTGTCCATAGGTACTTTGTTTGTTCTCGTACTTGCTCATTACCAGAAATACCTACGACTTACAGAACTGGGAGAGAGCTCATCTTCAGGCTTCATAAAGAGAACACTCTTGTCCACGGCACGAAGTGCACACAGGGACCTCGGTGATGTACGGAGTTGTAGGCGTGTGTTAGAGGCAGGAAGACCTTCCTTCGGTACAAAACTCAATCTGACCTGCAATTCCAAAAGAAAGTTAAAGCAGACACTTTCCCAGATGCTGTTAGATGCTATTATACTGAAGCATCCACCCTTGTAAACTGAGCTCTGCTAGTGCCTTGATATTCCAATATATGTTCAGCTTTGACCAATATAATTAATAATGGCCAATGATTCCTTCTTATTCTGTCTTGCTCCACTTTTTATAGTTATGGCTTAGTAAACTATTCTGGAGTTTCTATCTCTAATCCTCAGTCAACATCTGGCCAGACCATTTCATGAACCCGCTGTGAATTCTGCCTCCATGGAACTCAGAACTGAATGACTGGCCACAAGACAAACATGGGTTGCATAAACCCTGGCTCATACTTACTTTATTGGGGAGGCAACTTTCGACCTGGAAATCTGCTGAACTGGCAATGACTTCCCCACTGGGTGAAGTGGTGTACACAAGCATCCGTGCCAGGGGAGCAATTGCTGCCTCAACAGGGAAGGTCAACTGAAATGTCCCATAAACTAACAAAAAGAAAAATGGCTAAGCAATGTACAAGAAGTTCCAGTATACATACTTGGCCTCCTCAGGTAAGGCAAGTTCATTCATGCTGAACAGTTAAAGATAGCAGGGGCAGGAATACTGACTGATATATGACTGAAGTCTATGGCTGTTGCTGAAGACACCTGCATTCAAAACTGATCATGTAATATCCAAATGAAATGAGCTTGGGAGGCCTCAATAAGCCTTCTAGATACTCCCAAGCTAACATCTGGCAGAATTTCTTGATGTTTGCAACCCCTTTCTTTTTCTCAAACTCCAAGATCTTCTGCCATCTACAAAACCATAGAAATAAGGGACTGCTGTAATAGGCAGGGTCAGTCAAGGTTGCAGAGTGGCTAAAACTTTTTGAAGTTACTGATAAGCAAGCATTTAGGTGGAATACCAGACTGTCACTTGAACCACATGTTCTAACTAGGCCTGAGCTTTATGCTACAATCTGGGCAAGGTGATAGAACATCTCTTGATATTAGAGTGTTAGTCACTGCTAGAAGTGAGGATGTAGAACTATGAACATGCAGCACCCAAGATCTTTTACTTCCACATACTCTTTATACCCACTGTTTATGCTCCTTCTCATACACTTCCAAAATATCTATCAGGTCTCATCGTCAAAAGAATTTCAAAGATGCATCATAGCAGTCTAAGTTACTGAAATGTGTAACTCTTGGACATTTATTTGAATAAAATTGAATTTATTAGTTAGAATGTAGGAATGTGTGTATTTGCATGCTTACAAGGGTGAAACAAGACCAAAAAGAAAAAAAGAAGGAATGGAGAAAAGGAAAAGGAAACATGCTCTTCTGCTCACTGTACATATGAGTCTCTCAACACTGGTAAGCATCCACAGTCTGAATAGCGTAAAGCTGGTTTGAGAATCAAAATGCTATTCATATTTTTTGTTGAATTTTCTAAATTTTTCTTGTCAAAACCATAGGACCTGACAGAACTCAGAGAAAACAAACGTAACCCAAGCCACTTCATTTGAAAGATTTAATTCCCAGAATGCATTTTGATTCAACCATTAAATGCTTTTATACAACCCCCAAATTCCATCAAAATGCAAAAAGGCAAACTTCTGCTCACCATTTCCAGGATTCACAGTCAGATCGTAGGTATCTGCTAATATAATACCTCCCTTGGCCATAACCTGTGTGAAGAGAAGTCTTCCTGTAATTTTGCTACTGGTGTTGAAGAGAAGAAAAATGAACATTCACTAGGTTAACTGTAGAGTGTGAATATGAATAGCACTGCTAACTGTGAACAAAACCAAAAAAAGTGCCAAACTGGAATTTACTGTGTCTTTGGAGGAGAAATATTCAGTCCTAGGAGGATCAGTGTTTCCTCATTGGTCAAACCTAGCTTTATAATTACTTTCCACTTATGATGCCTATTCCATATAACCAGGCTATACGGATAAACAGGAATCTTGTGCTTCAATTTATTGTTAGCAGCCTTAAAAACAAGCATATGGACATCTCTAACACATGTTCTATTCTCTTTTTTTGTAATGTAGGTCTAAGCACCATTCCCGATGTTCTGTACAATCCATCAGAACAAGAGGGTCTGTTCCATTGTTTTCTTCTAGCTCTCCAAGGCTGCTCTCATCTCTTCTGCTAGAGTCATTAAATGGTATAGCCAGGAAAACAAATTCAAGAGGAAAAGAAGTTCTATTTGAATATTCATCTGGTTCTTCCTGTTCTCCCAAGTGAACTGACACATCATTGGTCACAGATGAATTAATGTTTCTTCTCTGCCCCCCAAAATGAAACAATTCACAGTTGTCAGTGACAGCACATAATAGCTTGTTCCAATTACTGTGGTATTTCAAACTTTCCATCGTTATCTGACATACAACCTATGCTCTAAGCTTATTGGGTTTTTCTGTTATGGTAGTTTGAGGTGTTGCTTTATTTTTGGTAGTCAGATGACTACCAAGGGACAAAACTGAGTATGAGACAGCTTTCCCCATCCTCATCTCTGTTCTTTTTTTGTTGTAGGCTGCTAGTTTCTGGGCTGTGACCATGTATGGACCAGAATTTGAAGTTGAGAAAACTGGGAATGAAGTATTATGAAAGCCTTTGGATAGTTGTGCCCACAACTGTGCTCTTTCCACCAACATTATGTCTCTCTCACGTTCTTAATAAAGTATGTGCACCCTAACCATGTCTGTACATTGAAGACAACATGAGAAACATTATGGAAACCCCATTGCCACAGGTCACACTTTCTGTTTCAGACTCTCTCTATCATCACTGGCTAAGAACTGACCATATAGCACTGCTGATAGCTGTGTGTGTCACTATGCTCTCTGTAGCCTTAGGTCAAAATAAGCTCAAATAATTCTTACCAAACAGTAAAGGATCATTTTCTTCTGCTCTCCTATGGCCTCTGGTGTGAAGATGTAATGCACCTGAATCTCTGCAGGGGAGCCACAACTTAATGTCTCAGGCTTTGGCTCAATTTTGAGGAAACTCTTACTGAGGGAGTAAAATCGAGTTATTCTACGCATGGCATGCTCATATGAAGGTGTGATCCAGTCACTGTCATAACAGTTCAGTTCAGGTTTATGATCAGCCTGATAAAGAAGAATAAAAAGTTTATAGCTGATGAAAACCACATAACAAGTCACATAAAAGTCCACAGGAAAACTCTGGTATGTTCTATATTTCCCATTCTGAGATGAAGGTAGAGAACATGCCCAGGAGACAGAAAGAAGAGAGGTGACATACAAAGAAACTCACTGCATTTTCCAGTTGGCAGAAAGAGAGAAAACCCATGGATAGGTATTTCCCCAGCTGGTCAGAAAGACATAGGCTTACCCCAGTCCCCCTGCCCTGTCTCGGCCACTCACTCGGATTTCCAGGGAAGCTTGTGTGAAGGTGGTAGTGTCTATGGAAAACCAGGATTGTCCCTGCTCATCTGTAGTGTAATTCCCTTTGTACCTGTCTCCATCCACAGAAATCATGATGGTTTCATTGGCAATTGCAGCATCAGTGCCATCTACCAGCTTCACCTAACAGCAAAAACAAACCTCAGGTTTTAGATTAAAACCAGCAAACAATCCCAAGTCCCTCTTTTCTTCCTTGCCAGGCAGGATGTTTCTTTGCAGAGAAGAGCAGAAGACCTGAATGTGGAAATGTCTGAGGTAAGCACTGAGTTGTCTGAGACAACAACTGAGAAAATTCTCAGTAAAACAATCTTACTGGTCCATGGAGTTTATGTGTATGGGCCCCAAGTTCCTCAGTACTGTTTTTAATTCCCCTGGCCAACTTCATTTGGGACCTTCCGGCTTGTGCATTGCCCCAGTCCTTCACTAAAGCCACATTGGAGGTAGACCTACACTCAGCTCTTTCTCCTGTTGTTCCCATCTGCTTAACTGGACTTCCTTAGTTGAGCTCAGCCCTGACTCATCACCTCACATTGTCTGGTGATCACTGGACTGTTGGTGGAACCTGTTGCTCAAACATCCCCCACTCTGTTTAGCCTGCTTGGGAGCTGTGGGCCTGTGCCATTGTGGATGAGGTCACTATGTCTATCTGTGTTGTGGTCACCCTTTGTGCCTGGATAACATTCCCTCATGGAATAGCTCATGTTTGCTCTTCTCTGATGTTATTCTCATATGTCAGAACAACAGTCCTTCTAGTCTTTACTAGACTTACTGTCAGGAGGCTCAAGGCCATGTGCCTGTTAACTATCAGTAATTCCTCTGCAAGGTGGGCCATGTCATCTGCACACACTGCTATTCCATCTGAGGTGATTCTGTATTTGTGAGTTTGCTTTGCCACTCATTGTCCAGAGCCTCGTAAGTTCCCTACCCTCCCAAAGATTGGGATCCCTGGTCTGTACTGAGAGTCCAGAAGGTCAAAGCTGATTTTGCTCATGATGGATGTGATTCCACAGGAGCCTGTTCCAGTCATCTCTATTCCTGAGACAGAGCACAGAAAAGAGGGATTATTATGAACAGCAGCATTTATAGACCTGTCTATACTCCACCTTCCTTATCTTTGTCAGACCCTCCCCTCTTATGGTCTGCCATCACTTTGCCATCCCTGTGTGATACACACCTGTGCCATCTTCTGTGATCTTGCCTCGTACCTCAATGCTCATCTCATATCCCCGGCGTTGGAGTTGAAATATCTTGGTTCTTACTACACTGGAAATGCACCCACGAGCATCTGCCTAAACAGGGGATTGAGAGAAAATTGGAATTCTTCAAACAAATTTGGTGCCTTGTGGGACAGGAACAGATACTCCAAACCTAACACACTTAACTTTTGTTCAGGAAATCCCACCCTTATTTTCTAGGGTTGTCCAAGATCAGAACTTGTTTACAGCCTGTTTCCTAGTGTTTCATCCATACATTTTCTGTATTCTCTGAAGTACTTGACATTCAGTTCTACAAGGCATGCACTGGTTTCCTTGTTAACCCTCTCCCATCTTAGTTCTTGTGTTTCTCCTTTCTCCTGTATTTGACCCATATACAATACCACCTTCTTGCTTTCTCCTCATCCTCTTTGCTTGTGCTCCCTGCCAGTCCCTCCACAGTTGCAAAATTCTCTCACAGATTCTTTTTTTCAGTTTGGAGTTCCATAGCAGGGACCTCACAGGTGCTAAGTGGAGGTTTGTCATTAGCTTCAATGGTGTTAGGGTTTCAGCTGTGGGGTTTTCTTCATCCGTTTGGTTTCCAGTTTAATGACTCACCCTTTAACAATGCCTTTGTCTGAGAACATCTACTTTTCCCCAGACAGAGTACTACCTCTGATGTCCTCTTGTTTCCCAACTGTTACAGATTTGGCCTCCTTTGGACAGCACTGACCATTACCCATAAGAATGGCATCTTCATTTTAATACTGAGACTCACCTGCCCAGTGAATTCTTCACACACAGCTTCTGCTTCTTTTCCATAACAATTTGAAGCAGAACGGGAAAATTTCCGACACACTTGGACATTGATCAAGCCAGGAACAGGTTTTCCATAAGTGTACCTATAATGAGAAAGCGTTAAACAATCAGTCAGAGCCACACTCAGACACATCTCCTGAAATACCTTTGTGGATTACTTCCTAGTATTTCTTCTTGAAGGCTGACTAATGTGATATTTTAGTGATTCTAGTGACTACATTTCCATCATTTCCAAGTTGAGATTCTTCCATTATCTATTAGAATCTGTTCCAGGTGGGAGCTCTCTGCAGCAATGCAGCAAAACACTGTAGAATATTATTTCAGCCAGGGGCATCCTTGTATCACAAACTGCTGAAGGTTCAGTGAAGAAGTAGAAAAACAACCAGGGGTCCTGGAGAAGCAATTTAAGACTTAAAATGAAAACACTGGGTTTGTACCACCTGTTTAAATGATGTCTGATCTGACATCTCTGAGTATTTGAGGGTCCAGGGTTGGCAGAGGGTCCCTAACTGACGAAATGCAAACACAGAAAAAGACAATAAACTGACATGAGAGAGCTGCAGGTTTGACATCATCTTTTAAGAAACACAGAGAAGACCTTTCACTTTGATTGCTCAGGCCAAGTAGCAGGCTCAGGATAAATGTGGAGATGTGATGTCTGGGAAAAGCATGAAAATCCTTCCCCAGCTGTCCTTCAGACCTCAGCAGAAAGGAGGAGTAAGCAACAAAGATTGTGACTCTTGTGACTCACAGACCACAGACGGACACTGGAAGCTCCTTGTCCATAACAGTGATCATCTTGGGCAGCTTCACCAGGACCTCGTACTTGGGCAGCACTAGATGGGAGAAAGTCTGATATGAGAAGATTGAAGGAGATCTGTGTACCACACAACAACCCAAACACAGAGCCAGGATCATCTTAATGTGCACTATCACCTTTCTGGGATCTTCAGTGCAGCCCTGATACCCCTTCACTAGGTTTTCTTAACTTTGACCACTGTTTGCATTTAAAGGGAGTTAAGGAGGGTTGGAGTCCTTACCTTCGCTTATTTGCAGCACATGCTCTTGTGATCTGAGACAGCTGTGTAGATCCCTTACATATGCCCATTCAGAACGCAATGGTCCTTTGTACTGTGTCCATAATTTGCACCACATTCACCGCCTTTGTAATTTACTACGTGGAAACAGCTTGAATCATTGTTTCACTCGGTTACTTGTTACTGTTCTGGCGATCCCAACAATAGCAGTTTGGTACTGTTAGGCTCAGTGATACCTAGCACATGGAGCTGTTCTCCATGTCCACACCGCTCTCGTGAGTCTAGACACAGGCTCTCCAGTCTTCATTTTCAGATGGTCAAAGCAGAATAAAGGGTGGCAAGTAAAAGACATATTTTGCTTCTGAGTATTAAATTATATTCCTTTTCCTGCATTGCATCCTGCAAACCTAAACCCCCAACTACTGAAGTCTAGGACTGGACTGAAATATTCAATGGCCTGACTCCAGGTGGTGAACCTGAGAGTTTTTTTTCACAGTGTAAGGAAATAAGAGCAGGGAGGGTACACAACCAGGTCCAGGAACTGGAAAGCAACCCTGGGTTATGCAGTTTAGACATCAATTTGCCTTTAGGGTGGGAAGCAAAGCACCATGTTTCAACCCCAGCGCAGCACACTTCCTCAAAAGGCTGTAAGGGAACTAGCAACAGGGAGGATTCACGGGAGTAGGACTGAAGAACAAACTAAAGAACAATTAGGTTAGTGTAAGGCTAAGAAAGTGACATACATCTTTGCTCCTGGGGGATGTTCAGAATGATCTATGTGGGAGGAAGGACAGCCCATCTGCCAGCACAGCAGGCTGAAGCCTATAATAATTGGGTTTGTGTTCAAACTATTCACCATGTACATACTAGCCAACAAACCTGATGTAAAGCCATCTCCTATGGATTTCAGTGACAATCTTCTTTGGTTTGAACCCTGCATATTCCAGAAACATCAGGATGTGATCAATGCACTGGGTCATTAGGGCTCCATGTAGAGATGGGGGGAGCCTGGGAGTGCAGAGCACAGGGCAGGCAGTCTCCTCAAACACAGAGCCTAGCCCGAGTACACTTCTACAAATACCTGAGAAGTTTTATTATAGAATGCACCAGGAGCAGCACATTTCTCCTTACTCAGCCTCTACAACTGGTCTGTTTGCATTCTCTTGTAACATTTGTGGAGCGTTCTTCAAACTGAAGTTTTCTACCAAACATGTTTTCCAAGGTTTTACAGAAACAAGGGAGAAGAGTTAAAAAACAGAGGATTACAAGTGGAGAAACAGAACTGATGTAGATGATGAGAGGGGCAAAACAGGGTCACCAAAATACTGTCATCTCTTACTCTGTGTCTAGTGCTGCTTGCAACAAGCTGCTGGACTGAAAAGTCACTAAATAAGACTCAACTGAAATTGGTGATATGAACCCTGCACAGGGAGCCTATTAGACCTTGTGCTCCCAAGAGCACTATGAGCAAATACAACCTCAGGCAGCCTCAGAGATGCCATAAAGAGAGCAACTACCTCTGATACTCAGGACCGCCAGGGTCAGCCTCTCTGAACATTATTGCCTGTGTATTCAGTCCCTCCCTTCTCCATGCCATTCCCAGGCAATCCCAAATTGAGAGGTTACAGTACAAGGCATTGCTGTCAGTCCTGTTTGCAGCCCATATCTCATCTCCTTACCATATTCCTCTACCCTGAAGGAGTGCTCCACATGGGATGAGAAGCTCTTCTGCACAACTATTTTGTAGGAGCCTTGGATGGGGTCCGAGGTGAGGGGGAAGGAAAGCTGTGTAAGGCCAGTCTCTAGTTCCACCTCTTGCCACTGGTATACACGGTTCCTCTGGGGATCCTGCAGGTTAGGATAACTCAAGGTCACACGACAGTACAGGAAGCTCCCATGGACAGCAGTGGAATGCCAGTGTATATCTATATTCTGGCTGGGAAATGCCTAACTGCAGTTTTTCCACAATCTGTGAGGATCTGTGAGTGCTTACCTGTCAATTCTGCATAACTAGTATGGAAGAAAGCTTTTTAACCCTGGAGGTCATGGGATGTCTCCGAATCAGGTATACCTGCATGCTTATGAAGGTTGAAGCCAGGAAGCTGGGAAAGACAGACTGGCAAGGTAAAAAGATGAAGACCTGTATAGCAGGAGTAAATGGAACATAGGGAGAAAAGAGGGAAGTTTCAGTCTCCTCCACTTGCTATACAGCCTGCTCATTTTTGTTTGTTTTTTTTTTTTTTTTCCATGCCTGGAACAGAGACTGGCTGAGAACCAGTGCATAATATGCTGAATGAGACACCTGATCAGTTCATAGGGCTGAGAAATATGGAAGAGTCCAAGCTTGGGATGGAGTGGGGACAGGAACAGAGGAAAGTATATCCCACATACATGCTCTACCTTCTTATTTCTCCTTGCTCATAATGCTGGAGCTCAAGTTTTATCACTACTACAGCTGAATATTGTTCATCACAAACCCTGATGAGTTATGCTAATTTGACTATGCTCCAAATTCATCAGCCCAGCTCCAAACTTCTTGTATAAGTCACTGAACTAGCTGTGAACTGAATACCAGTTCTGCAAAATCTGATGTACCTTTTCCTGGCTCCTTAGCAGGATAGCTAATGTTTACAGTCTTTAATTCTCTGCCTGCTCTTTGCATTGTATCTTGGCTGTTATCAAAATTTACTCTAGATTAGATAGATGACTCAAGGTATGTGACTGCGTGCATTTACTGCACTGAGATTTTATCTTAAGGCTTAAAGGAAAAGGGTTGTGAATGACATCCCCTTATTGAAGGTCACTTGTCAGGGGGCAGAAGAGGCAGCCTTCTTCCTAAGAAGTAACTCAAGAAGTGCACAGCCAGTAAAAGGCATCCTACCCTGCTGACCTGACCAGATCGTCTTTATCATCACATTTCAACCCTGCTGAAAAGCTCAACACTAACTGTGAGTGACATCACCAGGCTTCCTTGGAAAAGGAATTCAAGAAAATATTTACAGCTGTGCTTGTGTACTTGTTGCCATTTCTGTGGTGTATTTATAGGGAAGGCCAGAAAGTTTGTTTGATTTTCCTCAGAAAGGTTTTGTGATTTTCTTTTTTTTTACTGACAGAAGCAATGGGTCAAGCTAATAGCTCAGAAATAATAGGTTCATGCTAACTTCTACCTTTGCAGCTGACTACAACCAATTAGTAACATTAAGGATATGGGTTGATGAACTTAGCACTGCTGAATTTAAGTTGTCGCCTTTCTTCACTCCTGCCACCCTTTCCTTTGGGCCAGTCCAAATTTCGTGCAGGTATGTAGTGAACTGCACTGGCAGATATGATCTGGTTGAAGGAAAAATACCCTAAAGAAATACGGTGCATGTGCTGCCAGATGAGTTTCCCATTCTACAAAACTGCCATGCAGACATCTGTAAAAGCCAAAGGGCAGTGATGGACTGAAAAGGAGTACTAAGGGAGAGATGATGGTGAGGATGGGGGAAAAGCTCCATATGAACCAGCTTAAGCAGCATGAACAAACATCATACCTTACAGGCTGGAGCTGAAAACACAAGATAGCCTTCCTAATGATTTAAAATTGTAGCTTTTTGTGGTACTAAGACGAAAAAAGGATTATGAATTTATTCAGCTTGTTAGGCAAAGGCATGTGGGATTTCTGGAGGAGTGAATAGGCTTTATTTCTTCTTGCTCCTTTCATAAAATCCCTGTACTCATTCAAGTATGACCTCATTGAAAGGGAAGGGACCTGTCTGACAACCGTGTGGGAGAGCCTCAGGGGAAGATATTTCTGATGCTGTCCTCCACCTTGTATCCCATACCACATTGCTCTCTTACTATTCTTTCTCAATATAGTCACAAACCATCAGCGGCCCATCAGATCTGTCGCTCTGTTCTGGAAGTTTGCAGACAGGAAGAGTGACAGCACTCTGATAGGAGAGTAGAAAAGAGAAGTATAGCCTGTGTATGTCCCACAGAAACATCCTCCCAATTAACTTTTATTTGTCACTGAAGTTCAACTGTTAAAAACTCCCAAACAATCCATACAAAAAGGTGATGCTTGGGAAGATAGGGAACCTCCGCTTACAGAATTTTGTTCCTTTAGGTTTGCTAATTTGTTTAACACAGTTCTGTGTTAAACACCCATGCTTGGCAGACACAAGGTCTTACTTCTGTTTGGGAAGAGGAGGAAGCCATTCTGATATGACCTGTAGGAAGTGTAATTCTGTTCATAGCATGGCTTGCACTGATAAACTGTTTTGTTCCTACACCTTGTTCCCCAGTCAAAGAACCATTGGTGGAACTTACTTTGATATCTGACTAGTCAGCCTGCCGTTACACAATGAAAAAGGTCATGTGCCCGTGTCTTTTCCCTTGCATCTCAGCCTGAAAATGCTACTGCTGGAGGCTACTACCTCTGTGTCTTGCATGTTCTGCTGGAATAATAGACATGTAGTTATTCACTCACCTGAACATAGACAAATGGAAACTGTGGGGAAAAGCAAAATAAAATCAGTGTTAGAAACATTAGTCATACATGGGTGGAAGTAATTTCCAGATTCGGACCTAGGGGCAGTAGAACAACCTTCCAAAATGTCCTTTATGTCCTTCCTTTTCTGTATTTCTTCTATTTCATTAGTTCTTGATGGTTAAGGGAATCTCTTATTTAATATTTTAGAGTCCAACTTTTTGTCTCACCACAGTATGAAAAATGGGATGAAGTTAGAATATTCGAAGAACTTGTCTACATGAGAAATGCTAAAAGGTGGATTTACACCCCTGACCAATTCCTTTAAACCAGTTTTTGTCATACCGCTTTCTTTGCCTCTAAGCTTGTGGTTGCACCCATTGCCAGAAATAACTGCACCTCTGTCACTTTCAATGGAAACTTGTCCCACCCAGTTGTTTCAGTAAGGAGATCCTCACCTACATGCTTAGCCACATATATTCCTTTTCAAATCTGGTTTTAAACACCTATGTTCCTTTGAAAAACGGTGTATGTTTCTCAGCCAAGAGACAAGTGGAGTGTGCCCAGGATATGATATGGAATGGGTCAAGGATGGTGTGATCAAAAAAGGATCATATACTTTACAGGCTGTCTTCAGTGGTTCTGGATGATGATAGTGATGGTGTTAATTGGGAATTAGAACTCTTGGCTAACAATGAGGAATTATGGCTCTACCTTCTCATTCAGTGGGTGGAAATCTTTGTCCAGAGAGACGATCCGAAATAGAACTGAAGGGTGCAACAGAAAAGAAGGAAATTCTACTGTTAAATTTGTAGTGATTACCAGGAAATCTCATTTTTATCAATGATTTATAACTCATATTCATTTCATAGATCAACAGCGGCTGAATCAAAATGTCTAAGTAATGGAAGCAATTACTTCAGGCTCCTTCTCTTACAGGTGGTGAGAGACAGATAAATTTAGAATGATAATCACATCTTGTCTGAACTGAATTGTTGCTTGCGAGTGCCTGTCCTGATTTGCCAATTCAGGTGCAGTCAAGGGAGACTATGCTTTTAAATCATCCCAGATTTGTGCCTCTAGTAGTGTAGAACAAATCAGAGCCTGTGCCTACATCTGTTTGAGATACTGTACCTAGGGGGTGGAGAATTATAGAATCATAAAATCATAGAAAGTTTAGGACTGGAAAGGACCTCACCCCTCTGCCATAGGCAGGGATACCTCACACTAGGCCATGTCACCCAAGACTCTCTCCAGTCCGGCCTTGAACACTGCCAGGGAAGGAGTATTTACAACTTCTTTGAGCAGCCTGATCCAGTGCCTCACTACCCTCACAGTCAAGAACTTCTTTATGTATAGTATAGGTATGATGAAGGTACCACATGCCCTAGATCTCAGCTGACAGAAATAAGATTTACTGAGTGCTTTAACTCTCCCCAGGAAGTCTGAAAACTATAATAAAAGTATGGGGGCTCAAGGAAATGAACCCTGTAAGATTTTCTGCTGTCAGAGTCAACATCAGCCCAATTCCCCATACCTGTCTGTCCAGGCTTGTAGATGGGTTTATCTGTCTGGACGAAGACCAAGCTTTCAGAATTCTTGACCAGCATCGTCTTACGGCTCTTGAACTGCAGTGTTGCGCCCTTCACTGTTACGGTGAGAAACGTGACTGATGTGCTATTGGATTTTGGAAGCTAAGGAAGAAAAAGAGGATAACTGCTTTACTGATTCACTCCATTTCACTGAGCCTTTGAAAGACTGTATTAGCTAGGTCTAAAAGTTGTCTAAACAGACACCAAAGGCTCAGTGCTAGAAGAAAAAAAACCCATGATTTTCTGATATGAACTTGGAAAGCCTGTCTCCTCTGTTTCAAGAAAATAATTTTCCTTCAGGAATTTTTGCAATAGTAGATCTCTATTTCCTTGAGTTTTATCCATGCTGCTTCTTCCTCTGCTTCCAATACTAGTAACCTTTCCCCTTCTTTCATTTATATACTTTCCTTAGAGAAATATTGAATCTCATCTTGTACCATCTTATGATCTATCAAAATGGAAATCAACCCAGATTCATTATTTAGGCAATGGGCCAGTTGCTTATATTACTCACCAACCAGCAGTCATCAGGAAAAAATCATGAGTAAGCTCCAGAAGAAGACAAATGACCTCATGGGCCTCACTATCTTTAACCATTCCCCAGCTTCTATGGTTCTCATTATACTTCACTATTTTTCCTATGAGATTTACACAGGTCAAACAAACATGGGATATGTTCTGTCTGTTGAGGTTCTAGGATGAAGGATCCCCAAAAAAATTCTCTAAGCCCTGAATGCACAGAAATATCATGTGGGACACAGCATCTGATAATGGTGGATAAATATTCCTCATCAGGATACCCACACAAATTTCCACATCAAATTTATTTTTTTGTTTGGCTTAGCTTAGAAGTTTCTGATTACAATATGTCTTATTTCTCATTTCAGGACAGTTTTGATATACTATGCCACATCAGTACACACAAGTGGTCATTCCACAAGGGTGAGATACTCACAGAGAAAGGGATGCAGGTGAATACATCCTTCTCTGACACCACGTCGTCAATCAAGCTCCTGTTTTCCCCCTGATACTCAAGCGTGGCACTCAGCGTCACAGACTCATTCAGGTGGGTCAACTGAACACAGACTTTCTCAGGAGAATCAGTGTGGATCAGAAAGGGCAGTAGCACCATATACTGCCTAGGAACAAAGGGAAGCAAGAATCAAGAGGATCAGAAATGTGAGATAGTTTTAAGGAAACAGCATCAAGTAAAAAGAAATTAGCAAATCAGCATGCTTAATCCATTACCTATGAAGTGCAGTGCATATACACATAAGCATTCATTTTATTTTGGGTTTATACATATTAAACTGCCTAACTAATTAGCTTAAAAGCAGGAAAATGCTTGCAGTGGAAGGAATAATTTCCATGCTAATAGATAGTCCTTTACAAAGCATGTTTTGTTCAGCTTCACAGCAGGGAGTAAGGATGGTGTGAAAGGTTCAAGGCTGTTAATTATTTTTGTATATCCCACAATCTCCTATTGAGACTCAAAGGCATTAGCTAAAACAGCCTGAAAATTCAGCAAGTTTAGGGTTGAGACAAAAAACCCACTTGTCTAGTTGCTCCTGTCTTTCCTGATCCAGGTTTCCAAATCCTTTTCATGCTGAGCAAAAATGTGTGCTTGCAGTTTGGGACCTTATTAAGGTGAGCACACAAAGGATTTCAGAGAACAGTGGTTTATTGCAACACAAATGTACTTGCATCTTCAAAGAGCTGTCAACAAAGGTCCCTCACAAAGGACTATTAAACTAAGCTGGCATACTTATTGTATGTACTTATTATTATTGGATAATTTTACTACTTTTTATTAATAAATCAAATTATTAATTCTGACTTAAATTAATTGCTTAAAAGATTAGAAACAAAGGGTTAAAAAAAGCAGAGCAGCCTTTAACTTCTATCAAAGGTTAAAAGATCAGAAACAAAACCAGTGAAAATTTCTGGAGCTGTGTTGGGACCCCTGTTTTTCAGTAGACTTCTAAATGATGTGGGAAATAGAATTTGCTCATAATTGTCCAGGGGAACTGGACAACATCTGCATTTGTGGAAACTTACTTACAGATTTGTGCAAAAATTTTGTCATATAGTGGGCCTGTGCAGCAAAAAATGGCAAACAAGCTGTTCACAGTGGAAAAATAATCAATAGATAATAATCTATAGAAGAAGTGTGACCAGTAAGTCAAAGGATGTGATCCTGCCCCTCTACTCTGCTCTCATGAGACCCCACTTGCAGCACTGTGTGCAGTTCTGGTGTCCTCAACATAAAAAGGGCATGGAAATGTTGGAGCAAGTTCAGAGGAGGCCACCAGGATGATCAGGGGCTGGAGCACCTCCCATATAAAGGTGGGCTGAGAAAACTGGGGCTGTTCAGCCTGGAGAAGAGAAACTGCATAGAGACCTCATTAGCAGCCTCCCAGTGTCTGAAGGGAACCTACAAGGATGCTGAAAAGGGCCTCTTTATCAGGTACTGGAGCAATTGGACAAGTGGTAATGGGTTTAAAATGAAACAGGAAGTTCAGGCTAGGTACAAGGAAGAAGCTCTTTACTGCAAGGGTAGTGAGGCACTGGAACAGGCTGCCCAGAGAAGTGGTAAATGCTCCACCCCTGGCAGTGTTCAAGGCCAGGTTGGAGACAGCCTTGGGCAACATGGTCTGCTGTGAGGCATCCCTGCCCATGGTTGGTGGGGTGGAACTCAATGACCTTAAAATCCTTTTCAACCCAAACCATTCTATGACTCTATGATTTCTTTTTTCTATGAAAAGAATTAGCCCAGCAGTGTATATATTATTGTGTATTCGCTATTTCAGTAAGTGGGCTACTACCACTCAGACATGAGCGCTGTTGATCACTCTTGCAAAGTTCTCACTTAGCGATAAGTAACAAATGGACTGTAGGGAAACATTCAGAAAAGAAAAGAGGACAAACCAGAGCACACTGTTTTGCCATTGCATAATCGTAAGGTACTTCCACATCTCACATATGGCATGCATTTAAAAAATTAATTTAGAAGGAAAGATTCAGCAAAAGATGGCTGTGATATGAAATCTGGAATGTTTTCCAAAAAGGAGACACTGCATAGATTAAGACTTCAGCTTGGAAAAAGTCACATCAGAAAGATATAAAGTCATGATGTGCACAAAAGAAAATATGGTTTATTCATCACCCGTGACAATGTGTGTAGTAAACACCACCACATGAAAATACTAAGCAGCTGCCTTACAGAAGGGAGCAGAAACATTTTTGCTAATGTGCAAAATTAAACTGAGAACCTTTAAGCTACCAGTTGCTGTAAAATCTGAATACACAATTCTGGTGTGGACAGTCCATGGCTCTTGAGCTCCTGAGTCCAAGAAGGGCAGTATGCCCAGGCTGCACCAGGTAATAGACAGCAGTTGACTGTCCTGCCCTTTGTGAGAATGAAAAGGATCCAAGAATTGCCAACTGGATACTACCCAGTCAGATAATTAGGGCCTGACTTACATGTCCACCCAAGTTCAGGCCATTAAAAGAAGCTGTTAATCCCCACCTGCCTGTAATGAAGGCATATGCTACCTGCCCCATAGCACCAGCTACATAAAATTTGGTATGAGACCCTTAAGGGCAAGAACATCAGCTACTCCTGATATGAAGATTATTAAAAATGTCCTGGGTAAATCAATTGCCAAGAACTGGCTAGAAAACATTACAGCAGAGGTGTAATCTGTGCCACAGTAAAACCTTGAACTTTTGATAGGAGCTCCATAAGTCTTCAGCAGATGGGAAACTCATTTCCACAGTACTTGCCTTGTTCCTCAGCAAGGTCCCTCAATACCTATCACTGACCATCAAGGCAGACAGGATACAGAGCCAATGCAGTCCTCTGGCCTGATGGACCATTTTTATGGGCCTAGTATTCCTTTTTCCTTGTGAATATACAAACTATCTAGAGCAGAAGGTTTTGGTAGAAGTTCAGTCTGCAGGTTATATTAATCATTGTATGAAGAGAAAAAAACCTGCTCATACTTTTCCATGGGGAAAACTAAAGTGCACCTTGCAGATGGTACCAGCCTCGGGAAACATAGTTATGCCCATCCAGTGCTACATTATTGCCTGAGATCTGGGCTTTTGGGAAGTCCTAAAGTTAGTGTGGAGGCAGTGGGGGCCAGGCACTACCTTTGTTTCCCTCATCACCAAGCAGCAGGATAAAGTGTGGTGAGAAGCCAGATGGCAACTCTAGTCATGCTGTTGCAGAAGCAGCGAAAGGAGGGAGCCTCAGCCACCCCAGGAATGACTATCTGCTCTAGTGCTCCTGTTCCTCCACAGCCTTCTCACCCCAGCTTCGCTCTGTGCCTGCTTCCCCTAATCTGATTTCCGCTACCCTCTGTCAGTGGCACTGGCAACTTGAGTGTAATGTCCCATCTGCCGAAGGGACAGCGTGACCTAGTTTGTGGGGAATTTGGCCTCATTCCTCTTCCTGTTCACTGTTCTGCTGAAACTTTGGCCAATGCACAGACCTTCCCCTACACTGGCTTCCCTGCCTTTGAAAACAAGGATATAAACCATGCCGTTTATAGACCTCCCTTTAGTTGTTTTGGGATGTGTTGGTGAAAAGAGATAGATGAATTAAAGCTATATGACAGCTTTAAATAACTTGGGTCACAAAGCCCATATATAGACATCCTACAACAAAAAAAAGCATCTGAGCTGCCAAAAGAGGCCTCCGCAGCCTCCCTGCATGCAACCAACTGTTCTGACAACAGAGGCAGTGACTCTGTCAGAAGCAGGCATCAAGAAAGAGCGGGTGATCCAGAGAAAATGGCTGAGACAAAAATTATGAGTTTGTCCATATAGAGAAAGTAACACTCTAGTTTAAGATGGACTAATGCATGTGTACTGACTCTCAGCAGCCTCCTAGGACAAACATCCAGCCAAAGAAGGCAGTGAATTTCATCAGCTCCACCCATCCAAATCCATATGTGCCGATTCAAGTGCCATCATGACCCTGTCTTTCCGACCATATGGAGTGTGTTCCCAAGAATGTCCACTGCATAGTAAAATGGCTTGCATGCACAACCATGTAAAAGAACAGAGGAACAATACCTCCTATTGAATCCTTCCAGAGCAGAACAGGAGCAAGAAAAAAAAGACCATCTTGCTGTCAGTATCTTATAGAATCACACAATTTTTGCTTGCAAGGCACCTCTGGATATCTCAAGCCCAACTTGTCTCCTGGAACGGGACCATTGCAAAGGACCCAAGAGATAGAATTTCCACCTTTTCTCTGTGTTGCCTGTTGCAGTGCTGCACTAACTTGGTGACTAAGTTTTTCTAATATGTACTCTGAGACTTAGCTGCGTCTCCTGTGCAGCCAGCCACATCTGAGACAGAAATAGCAGCAACTGTTGCTGCTCAAAGCAGCAAACTCCTACTTGTTCAGAGCACAGTAAGCAAGTCTCAGTTGGAAGCCTCACTTTGTCTTGGTTCAAAGCTGGCTTCCCTTTTGTATTGTATGCAACATCTGACCTACCCTGCAGCACTTAAAATAGAGCCACTACCCTCATACTACCTAGCAATTGACTGCTCAGACTCCACTGCTTCCTTATGGGGCTCCTGGCTTCATTCTGTGGATCCCAACTACACCCCTCTCTTCCTCACCTCTTCCTTTCACCTTTCTTCCTTCCCCCCTCCCAAAATGTGGCTCAGGTCAGGGACAAAGGGCAGCATGCTGCTCATAGGAGCAGGGGTCTGTGCAAATTCATCCTTTTCTCTCTGGTCTTTGGCAGGTATGAATAAAATATTTAATCATTAATTAATTGCGTCAGATCACTGTAGGGACACCAGAGACCTCTGCTGACCTCAAAGCAGACCTCGCTGGCTGATCTGTCCCAGAAGCACCCAGACAGAGCAGACGAATGAGGGGTTGATGGCACAGTGTGATAGGTCCTTCAATCTGAGTTGATCACTGCATCACCTCTGACCAAACAGCAAACAGCAGCAGTAATGCTGCTCTTTCTGCTACAGCTGCCAGCACTACTGAATTGCTGCTTGTGGGCCTGAAATCCCTGTAGCAAGCATTACGAAAGCTGCAATGGTAGTAACACAACACAGTAGGAGGCACAATATGTGTCAGCTGCCAGGATCTGAGGAGAGAGACTGCTCCTATGCAGACTACAGGCTTCAGAGCAGCCCTCTATGGTAGGGAAGGCTGATCAGGGAGGCCAGACTCCAGCCAGCCTATGCCTTCCTGGGCTTTCCCTCTCCTCAGCACAGCAGGTGCTGCAGCAGTGCTGCTGGTCTGCTGAGTCCTGGGGTGAATGACCCACGAGAGTGTGCCAGTGCCAGGCTCCATGCCGGAAGAGGAGAATCTAGGTCACATATCCCCTTTTGAGAGCAAGTACATCTGATGCTGCCAAGGGAAACAAACTAGCTTGAAAGAAGCAGGAGAAAGGGGAGCAAACTGGCTTGAAATAAACAAGAGAACAGGGAGAAACAGCCCAGGGATTTAAAAGAGGATACTGCAGGAAAGGTCAGTACATGGATTCTAGCATCATGGTCACAAAACCCTAGGGACCTTAAGGTTTCAAGGCAAGAATATACTCAGGCAAAGACTGTGAGGAGCCAGAGGTGGACTAGCAGGCAGCTACAGGGCAGGAGTGTGAGCACTGGCAAAGCTGGGGAGCGGATAGGTGTAGGTGTCCCAGGACTGGACAAGCAGGGATTTGCAGGGTGAGAGCGGGGAGCACTATCAGAGCTCCTTGTTCAGGAAGCTCAGGGCTTGGCTGGTAACGGGATGCCAGGCAGTAATGGAAGAAACTGGCAGAGCTGTTTGACAGGAAGAAAAGAGATGGAAAAAGCTGCACTAAGACCTCTCCCCCACCCCTTGCACGTGTTGCTTACGGTTCTGTGGTAGGAGAGCTGTTTCCAGGAAAGAAGAGGAGGAGAAGGAGGAAGATGTTTGGTTTGCTGAGCAGCCCATTCTTCCCCATGGTGCAGAGCAGGTTGTGGTGAGTCAAGCTGATACACTCTCTGGTCCGGTACTGCTGTTTTCCTGCACCTTGTAATTCCGCTCCACTCTCTGCTCCGTCAGCCTTTTTATAACTGCTTTCTGCAAACAGCCCAGGGGCTGGAGGAGATAAGGGCTGGGGGCCAGGGCCCATCCGGAAATGGGGAGAGGCAGTAAGGAGGAGCTGGAACAGAGGGACAGTACTTGCCCAGAGACTTTCCAAGTGGGGGAAGGGTATTTATTAGATACTGCTTATATGAGAAACATTTGAATGATTCAAGCCCTGCTTCCTGTAACCCACCAAAATCCACAGTGTTGGAGAAAGCTTTGCTCATCTCAAGGTCTTTTCCAACCCAAATTATTCTATGATTCTATGAAATGCACTATGTTCAACATAAGGTAATGTTCCCTTTGGGCAGGTCATCCAATCACAGCACTCTAATATGGGGTACTGTGACCTTTTGAAGCCCAAAGTCAGGTTTATAGGTATTTTAAGAACAAAATGAAATGCATACAGAGAAGCACTGCCCATGTTATGTTAACAGCGTACTGCAGTAATTTGCTGACAGAGCTGCAAATAAAGCTACTATGGGTTAGACTATGATGGGTTAGGCAATCTGTCAGGAATATAACCCAAAATGGGATGGGATGCTAGTCTAGATATGGAAGTAAGTTCTGTTTCCATTGTGAATATGCACAAATATTAAACCATATTGTTGGAAAACATCCTTGCCTCCCCAGCATGGTGATCACCTTCCGTTATGTAGTGTCACCAGGAGTGCAGGTGTCTCAGCTGTTTCAGATGACTCCTTCCCTTTGCCAGATTCACATTTGTGCTGCTGCGAGTCTTGTTTCTAATAAAAGTCACTCACAAACAATGCTGCTTACTTGACTTGGGTCTTCTGCAAACCCGTGCTTGTAGCATCTTATCCAGAAGTTCTATCTGGTAAGAAAAGAATTTTGCTAAATTCCAGCATGTCATTGAACAGAAATACTCAGTCCAAACTGTGAGGACTCCCTGAGAGCCCTGACTAGGCGGCTGGTTTGCACCAGTCCCCAGAAAACTGCAGAACTGCTGCTGTAGGGCTGTCAGCATGCCCTTCAGTGCTTGTGCAGTGGAAGGACTCAGTAACACTGTGGAGATTCATGATCCCTGTGAAGAGAAAAAGCTTCAACACAGACTATCTCTGTGAAACCACATTAATAGCAGAGATTCTCTGTTCTGTGCAAGGGAGCCTGTTAGATCGCAACAGCACAAGCAGCCCTATATGCACTTTGAAGAGTAAGCTTTGAGAAAGAGTGAATATTAAGACTGAATGTTAGCTATACAGTGTGCCTTGACTCTGATGAGGTAGCCAGAAAAAGCATAGGAAAGAGCAATGTGAAAGCCCAGGAGAGATATCTAGGAATAAAAGGAAGTTTCAGGATGGTGTTCAAAAATCAGGCACAGTCTCCTGTGGGATAAAATTTAACACCGTTTATAAACCACAGAAGTTAGGAAAACAGTCAGGAGGCAGGCAGTGCCTGCTGGGGGGAAGTGTTATATCAATATCATATGGGGAAAGAATGAACACATGCTCACGCAAACCAAAGGATTTAGAAGATTATCAGTTAGAGATGGAAATACTGATAAAAAAGTGGTTGTGTAACTATGAAGTAATAAACAGAGCTTTCTCCAGAAGTGCCCCCTATCATTTATCCTCTCACTCCCATCTTCAACTGCTGTAAATAACTCATGGAAAATAGCAGTTTTCAAAGCAATGGTGACCTTGGCATTTGCTGGAACATGGTCCATCCCAAGTTGCCTGTTGTCATTTAGGCTGCTGTAAGCTGAAACCAAAAAGTAATTTGAATGGACACATGCAAAATCCATTTTACGACTGAGCATGGAAAACTAAAATAATAGACCTACGGGGTCATCAAAACCAGTGATACTGTGGAGATCCTATTCACTCTCATCTACTTTCTTCTACTAAGCCATTTACCTTTCATGAGGAGTAAAATACCTGATCCTCCATCCCCCAGGAACCACTTAGCTCTCTGACACACTAATGCCCACTTTGCTCCACAAGCACTCACTGCCTTTCAGTTCCGGCAGTTAACTGGTGCTTCAGCTGGTTCCTCTCTCACAAAGCTCAGAACAAGTGGTCTGAACTCATACTTAGTTTGAAAGCTTCTGGGTGCTTTTATAGACCTGGACAGAATGTGTGTCTGGAAGACTGGCAACTTCTTCCAACAAGACTATCTGGTCTAATAAAAGACAGCAGTGCTGGAAAGGGCGTGCAACATCTTTGCCATACATGGTGAGGGTTTCAGTGAATTTGCAGTCCTGATTTTAACCACAGGAAAGAGATTTCCTCTTATGATAATACTTCATATGTTTCTGAGGTCAGTGTGTACCTGACAGATCAACAGACAATCTGTGTTTATCTGTTATCTTCAGTGACTAGTCCTCATATTAAGCTGCTACAAAACCTAAGTGAAACATTATACCTGTTAATCATAAAGAATTAAAATTAGGTCACATTACAGTAAATGGTTGATATAGTCACAATGCCTACATGAAATATCTTATAACCTCCAAGCACAGGGAATTTCTATAGCAAATTATAACAATTTATTTTGATTCATCCTCCTTGAAAGTGAATGATTTTATGTTTACTCTCACTTTTAAAGGCAGCACATCTTTCGTCTTTGTCACAGAAGATTTTTGAAACTTCCATATTTCCAATTCTAAATTGAAACTATGATGCTATTCTAAAACTTTATTTTGTTCCAAGGAACACTTGGGAAATTACCTTACTTGTAGATAACTCTCAGATAGGTTACAGTGATTGGTAAGTGGTACGTGCCTTCGCATTGGATTTCCTTTCCAGGTACTATCACATTGAAATGGAGCAAGACACCAGATCAATAAAAAATGGATGCCATGGAAGCACTTCTACTTTGCCTGCATCATTATGACTATTTTATTTTATTATTTTCTGGAGCATTTAATTCTTCACAGCATTTCCTTCACAGGTTCCCTTCTACCAGCACTTTAAAATTTACTATTTTGAGTTACTCTGGCTGGCACAAAAAGTACGGTGAATAAGTTAGTACAGGCCATCATAAATGCTGATAAATTCCAGTCACACCAAAACTTATTCTGAAATTTCCTATAAGCCTTACAGTCTTCTCTGCATTGCCTAGTAAAAATGATAGAAAAATATGAAGCGTCCTATACCTCCAAGTTTAGGACTGCTATAGAAAATGTATTTCCCCATTAAAATAAAGTAAGATATTCAGTGTGTGATATTAATTACCTTAACCCAAATTTGGTCTATTTTCCTCTGGCTTCAGTTTCTACAGTTCAGGTTCATAGATGACAGCCAATTGTCCAGTAACAGTGGCTCACCAGCCTCTGCAACTTCAGGAAGAAAAGGTGCCTGTGGTGATTGTAATACCCTTAATACTATCCCAACAATTTTATCTACAGGAATCCTTGTCTGCAATCTTAAGAAATTTTGGAACCATTGTCACTAGAGGTAAGTAATCTTGAGAAAGACACCTTTCATTTACCTTGTCCCTGTTCTGCCTTTTCAAGGACTATAACACAATGTTCAGCTCTTAAAGCCAAACCAAAACAATAAGAACTTCAACCTTTGGATTTCAGTAAGAGGCATGTGTTAAAAGAAAAAAGCTGAGGAAACAGTTCTTTGTAACACTGGCATTGTGCCTAAGAGGTCCCTGCACTTTCACACAGGAACCCCTGGTAGAAATGGGCTGCCCTAGCAAAAGGAAGGTCTCTCTTCAGTACCTGCATCAGCTTTACATGGGGTCTGGTGAGAAAACAATCACTTTAAAACTTAGACTTACAACTCTGGTGAACATGTTAGCTGGTCACCTAAAGGCTGAAAAAAAAAAAAAATCAGTATTTTTATCCTAAAAGAACTCCAAATAATTGTATTTGTTTTCCTGGCCTGTGTATCTAAAGCAAACAACCCCAATGCAATTTATTTCAAATGACAAAAAAGCATTGCAAGAAAAAGTACTTGTATAAATCAATAGGAGTAGCAGCAACACCCAGAGAGATAAACAGGGTGACAAAATATTTCACAGGCTGTAATGAAGAGAAGGTCCTCTATCACAAAACCTCAGACAATATGAACATTTGCAAGTTGCAGCATGCAGATAAAGAAAGTTATGCAATAAAATCCAAACTTCAAATTAAACTGCAAATATCAGAGGAAATAAAGATTATCCACTTTAGTAGCCTGTTGAAGATTTTAACCAGAGACAAAGGGCCTGGTGGCAGATTAACTGTCTTTCCCATGCATAGAGAGGTGAGCTGACAAATATATTCCTGTGGTGTCATGTGAACAAATGAGTAAATTCAGGCGTGGCAAAGTCATCAATGAATTACTCTTATTTTAATGCACTTCATAGATTAAATTGCAAGCTAAATTAGTAGCTGGGATTTATAAATGGTCCTATAGCTGTATTTGATGTAAGGCTAATCCATTTGTAGAGTGAGCCCTATACAAAGTAGGGTATATCCAGCTTTCCCAGCTACATTATAACAGACATCACCTTTACATATACATATAAAACTTGTCTTGCCTTAAAAGAAACATATGCTGCATGTTGCAAAAAATTCCACAACAATGATTGTTAAGTTCCGGCATGAGAAATCTCCCGTGTGTCTGTCTGAGATTTAAAATGAATAGTACACACAGAGGATAATCAGTTGTTGAAAGCCTAATATTAAATCTACAAAAAATAATAAGTGAATGTTACCTAATAATTCTAAAATACATACAAAATGAACTAGCTGTTTGCATGTTCACAGATATTTTGGATAATGGATATTACAGAGAAATTAAGATAATACCTGGTGTAATAAAAATGAAAACATATTTTAATTTATGCATTTGTATTACTCAGACTGTTGCCAAAGAAGGGGAGAGAAAAAGTCAAAACATCTACAAATGTATCTGAAAACAGCACTTGGCACAATTAACTATACTCTTTTCTGAGTCATATGACTCTTCAGATAAAACTTCGCGACATAAAAACCACATTTTGTAATGCATATAGACTTTGTGTTTAGCTTTAGCTGTGATTTTATTGCCTGGATTCCCTCTCCCCTCTCATTAGTACAGGCATCTCCTGAAGGTATTTCTACTGTTGTTGGTCAAGGCAGGTGGAATGAAGTTGGAGCCAGCCTCTTCGGAGGTGCACAGTGTCATGCCGAGCATATAGAAGAAAAAAATGCTTCCCTCTGAGGGTGATGAAGCAACAGAAGAGGTTCCCAGAGTTGCCATGGCACAGCCATCCCCAGAGATTATCCGAACTTCATGGCACAAGACCATGAGCAAGAGCACCAGCAGAGAAAAAGGCAGTAATTACATGGCATGAGTGTTTCAAAGCTTGCATTTATTTAGATTTTACATTCATTTTAGCTACAGAAAAGTGAAACCCCAAATCACTGCCGCCTCTGAATGGCTTTTCTAGAAGAAGGCAGCAGAAATCTGTGTCCATGTCATCTGCTGGATAGACAACTCTGTACTTGCAACACCAGCTTGTTGTGGTGGCTGTGCAGGGGGGCTCACTCCTCCAGCCATGCTGGGAGGGGAGCTGGCCTGACACTGCTGGGGCCTTGGGTGCAGAACCTGCTGACTCAGCTGAAGCAGGAGGGAAGGGCTTTACACTTAGTTCAGTTGCTGCCTTGCTGGGTAACATTGGGTAAGTCCAGTCCCCTCTCTGCCACAGCTAAACCAAACATCATTTGGTGCTCAAAGACACGGAACTTTCTCCAGCGCAGAGGGAAGCTGGAATTCAGCTGACAGTATTTGTTCAGGTTTTTCAGATGAAGGATGCTATGAGAAAGTAAGATAAGAAGTCCTAATGGAGTACCAGGAAAGGAAATCCAATACTGTTATGTCTAACCTTTCCTTGCACCTCTGCTTTATTCTGTTGAACCTTGTTAGATGTGGCAGAGCTGGTCATATTTGGCTTTTCAGGTCAGGGAAAGGGGTGTGAGTCATAATGCTGTGATGCATATGGAGGTTATGCCTTTATCAGGACCACTTTGTACAGTGTCTTGCTACAGAGCATGCTCTGGCTGCATTATACCACTGCACTTAACTCCTGTTTTGGGATGCCCTGCTCTGGACGTAAGCGATTGGAAGGGAATAGAACAAGATCCTGCTTAAGCAGTGAGGAGAGAATCAGCTGTGCATCCCACACTCAGTGCACAGGACTTCCTAGATGAGCTTTATCACGGCACAGACCTTGGGTCCCTGAGTGAGTGCGGACACAAGTTGCCTTAACGTGTAGGACAGAAAGGAGAATCAGTGGGGCCTAGAGCTGGTCACATCTAGTGAAGAAGGAAACACGTGGCATGGTTATGCAATTGCCTCTGGTAATAACCCAGCCTTCACCTCTTCATGGGTACTGAGCCAAAGAGTGGGAGGCTGAAAAAAATGTGCAAAGTTAGCACTTTCATAGCATGCACACAGAGCCCTGTCAATACACAGCATGGTGATTTCTTTGCTCCCTCCACCCTTGCCTGCCTCGCTCATATTTTCCCTGCCATCAGTCACAGATAACACGTTTTAAGTCTCTCACCTTTAACGTTATATGCGCAGTGTGACAACACAGGGTCCAGAAGCCCTGCTGAAATTACATTCTTAAAGGAGGTCCTGGTTTGCCCAGCAGGAGTACTGATGTGGCAGGGAGTGGAGGACTCCAGGGCAGGATCAAAAGGCATAGAGAGATCAGGGCATTGCTCTTGCAATAAGATCAGAAACAGGAAGAATAAGAAGTTTCCTTTTGTTCAATTTAATGCTTTGCATTTAGGATTTTCTTGACCCTCAATAGGCGACCCTTCAGGAAGCTGAGCAGAAAGAAGCTTTCTCTTGCTGTTGAGCTACAGGACTAGCTGAAACAATATTGTTTCTCCACTTGAAATATTTTTGGGAATATTTTTCATTGTTACTGTGAATAAAAAATTAAAAAGTACATGAGTAATGTTTCTCAAGAAACCTTTATCTGATGCTATGCATTTCTCAGCCAGTGGTGCCATAGATGTGACCATGTTTCTGTGTCACCTGTTTGATGAATCAGATGTTGGGGGTCATTTGACTGCAGACATGGTCCTCCCTAATTGTCCACCAGGAAAGTGGCAAATGAACTCATCAAAGAAAGATCAGAAAGCAAGGCTGAGGTGTTTCCTCAAGCATTTTGACATATCACCATTTCTTGATTGAAGTAATTGGCACATTTCTGGCACATTGCAGGTCTTCTCTGAAGAGTGAATTGGTTGGTCATCACTCACACTTCATATTTAACGGAGAGAAGGTGGCAAGGAGAAGACCTGAACATCAAGTAGGTAACAAGATCTGGAAAATAAGAGAAGTCAGAGCTGAGGTGTTGCTGTGTCATTGTTCAACAGCTTGGCACTACCTGTGACACTGCAGGGATAGAAGAGGATTCGAGTCTAAAGATGAAGCCACCAAATTCCCTGGACCAAGGGCTCCTTTGTCTAATGAGAGTGCTGGCTAAGCAACTGAGGAACCTGAGCAAGAGAATGCTGCTACACTGCAGCTCATCTTTCTCTAGATTTTGCATTCTGCTGCCCACGTTGTGGATGAGACATCATCTACAGTAAAAAAAGCTTATATTCAGTTTCCAGAATGAGTGTGGAATATTGTAATTCTATAACGATTGTAAGTCCTCTTCTTCTTAACTAGGCCATGGAATCAGTCCTTAGCAGATCCTTCAGTGTGAACTCCACATGAACTGCAAAGCAATTCTCATGCCACAAATAAACTCTACAAAGAGAAGAAAGCTTGACAGAGCAATTTAGTGCAAGACATTGTCATGTGATTATACTCTGTAATCTCTTCTTTATTCACAAGAACGTGCATTTCAGGATAGCTTTTGATATGCTTCTAATAGAGCAATGTACAGAAAGTGCAGGGCAGGCACAAGGGCACTGGCAGACAACCATAACAAAGTTTTGAATTTCCCATATCTCACAGTATTACTAACTCAGTCCAAGGACCCGTACAACCATTTCAGTGGGCACTGATATCCGTCTCTGCTCTCAGGTAGCTTTTTTAAACTGAGATGTGCAATACCAAGAACCGTAAACCAATGTGTAGGAGCTCAGAGCTTCTCTTGGACCAGTGAGGCTAATTTTTTCACACTTCATAGAATCACAGAGTTATAGTATTGTCTGGGTTGCAAGGCACCTCAGGATCATCCTGTTACAACCCCCGTGCTATGGGTGGGAACACCTCACACTAGGCCATGTTGCCTAAGTCTCTGTCTAACCTGGCCTGGAACAGTGCCAGGGATGGAGCATTTATCACTGGGGGAAGCAAAATTTCCTTAGCCTGTGCATCTTGCCAAAATTAAAGTAGTTTTGAACATCTAAGCCCTAGAACACTCCCTGAATCTGCAGGATTGAATTGTATGACCCCTCAGGATTAAGAAATGACATTCAGCCTAGTGGATGTCCCCTTTTTGCTCAGTCAACAATTAATACACTTGTCTCAGTTTCAGGTGTACAAAACCTAGAACTGAAATGAGACACACAGGTTCCAGAGATCTGTGAGATATTGGAATGCGGTTTAAGGGCTGTTGTTGTTCTTTGTGGGAGTAGGAACCAGGGAGAACATGGTCTACATGTAAAAATCTGGAGGAAGAACATAAGCATGGGATGTTCATTAGATCTGCCCGCAACCAGCAATTATCTTTTTGAGTTACAGGATGAAATCATATAATAAGCATTTCATTTTCAGCCTGCAGAGGAAGAGCCTGCAATGGGAAATATGCTTCTGATGTTTTAATAGTTCAGGTTTGGCCTAAGAGGAAAAGAAAACTCCAAAAGAATGCTAAAAATGCAGCTTGTTTTTTTTTCAGGACTTTGTTTCTTCCCAGAAAATGATATTTGACTGAACAGAATAACATTTGGCCAGACCTTAGAGGGACTTTTATGAGTTCCATGTGAGATGCTGAAGCCTTGGTTTGATTTGCCTCAAAACCCCCAGAAGGATGCACATCCTGTACCCACATCCACTCAGCCTGCTTTCCTATTCAACCTTGCTGCTGTAACTACTGATTTCTCTTGTTGTAGTACAGTCTGATGCTTATTCAAATCCATATGGTTGCTACAGTTTGGGGTGTGCCAGGAAAGCAAAATTCACAGCCTTTCTGGCTTCCCTCTTACTGCCAGTGAAGTTCTAGTTTTGGAACTTAGCATGGAAATCTGCACTCTACCCAAAGTAGTTTCATGCCCCACAAATTCCTCTTCTGTCCAACTTAATGGAATAGCTTTTTGTAACATCAATAACATGCATATCCTGCATGGCCAGCTTTGTGCAATTCTAAAACTCATACAGGGCTAATGGATGCTGTATTTGGGTACCCTGCTGCCTGTGGAGACTCAGACATTTAGTTTATTCAAGAGCCAAGCCTGAGCAGCTCAGAAACACTGACTGAAATCATTTAGTACCTTTCGCAAAAAAAAAAATATATTTGGGAAGAGGGATGTTGTGTGTTGACATGATATTCACTGGGGAAAAAGAAGAAAACAAGTCCACACACAAACTTTAGCATGTTACCTGGTGAAATGGATCCCTTCATAAAACATACTATTCCTCAGCATTTGAGCAGTTCACACCTTTGCTGAAATTCTTGTTCACACCCTTGCATGGCTGGTCCTTCACCCTCCACCCCACGACAGCTCCATCCTTTTCTTCCCACTCCTGTGTGGTGGATGGCCCCAGTACACTGCAGATAAGCATTGTGAGCCATGCAGCTGCAGCCATAGGAGGAGTGGATATGATGGCTGCTGGCCAGGTTGTTGCTCCTGTGTAAAAGGAACTGCATTCATATTTCTCTTTTGAGCCCTCCTGATGCTGCTCTGCTCCCTCATTTCCAGTCATGCCTCCCTGTTCTCCCCTGTGAAGGTTCTGGTAGTGCCTGGATTGTGCTCTTCCTACTCATCCACCCACCAACTCTGCCATGCTGCAGACAAAGCATTTGTGTTTCAAGAAACCACCATAATTCCAAGTGTAAGGAAGTGAGTGATGACAAGAGGTGCAGAAAAACAGGGAAGCTTGTTGCTGGTGGCTGGGGCAAGGCATCATGACCCAGGTTCATCATCTCTTTTTTTAGACAAACTCTGGCCAGTCTCATGAAGTAGAGAGCTAGTCAGGGATTAGATCCAGGGGGTGGGACCAGGTGCAGGTTTCAGACCCTGGATTGGGTCTGGACTGAAACCTACTCCTTTCTTCACCGCCTCTTCTACTAAGCATGATGCAGAGTCACTCCGTGATGTCTATACATACAACACTACCTTTATGCTACAGGGGAGAGGCAGCACCCTGGCAGGGTTGTGTAAAGGTGGGAGGCTGTTCAGCAAATATGAGCAATGGGTCCTGCTCTCTGGAAGGTGGATGGTTTGAATATGCTGCATATTACAGTAGCTGCCAGTGGTTATCAGATGTAGCTGGGAGAAGAGGCCGAGTGGTGTGGGCAGGACAGACATGTTTCTCTCTTCATCCTCTTCAGCCATCAAATATAACATGTGGATTGTCACTAAAATGTCTGTTCTGTGACACTGAAAAAAGACAATGTCCAATGTAAAAGGGAGGTTTATTGATGAAAAGGTATACATAATTATGACATGGATCTAAAGATATGTGCCATGAAAGGAAACAGAGTATCAGACCCTAGCTCAAATGATGTCACAGAATCCCACTGTGATTAGTAAGGTGAAATGGCCCTTGCCAGGACTTAATGGCAGAAGAAAATAGGTTGCTTGACCACTTGTTCAACATTTATGATGGTTCTGTAGGGGAAAATCCAAAAGAAAATAACCTCAATGAGAATGTACCAGCAGGATCTACAATATGGTTTCAGGTACAGGGTAATCAGCCCCTTCTGTGCAAAACAGACAAATGCCAGAACAAGATCTGGCAGAAAATTGTGTGGAATGTGTGGGATATGTGCCCATATCCCTCAGAAAGTGCTCGGAAGTGTCATGGGTTCAGCAGCGGCAGTCATTTTTCTTTAAGCAGTAGCTGGTGTAGCACTGTGTTTTGGATTTTTTAGC
>JASSUY010009205.1:16026-31335 GCA_032466535.1 Forpus xanthops | reverse complement strand
GTTCAAGGCCAGGTTGGACGTGGCTTGGAGCAACCTGCTCTAGTGGAAGGTATCCCTGCCCTTGGCAGGGGTTGGAACTATATGAGCTTTAAGGTCCCTTCCAACTCAAACCAGTCTGGGATTCTATGTACCCTCCATGAAAAACATGAGAAAATAGAGCACCAAAAACCAGGAAAACATCTGTATTCATCTTCCAGTGAAAGACAGGGTTTTTTTTGTGCTTTCCCTATATTAATTGTTAATCTACTTGGAGGCTCCTGTAGCATCCAAAAACTGTGCTGAGACCACCTCTGACTGCTCCTAGCAGCAGAAGCTGATGTCACTTGCTGGCTGCACTAGCCTGCTCTT
Organism: Forpus xanthops; assembly: GCA_032466535.1. Lineage (NCBI taxonomy): Eukaryota > Metazoa > Chordata > Aves > Psittaciformes > Psittacidae > Forpus > Forpus xanthops. The sequence continues at coordinate 30,987 of JASSUY010009205.1, read as the reverse complement.
AGCAAACTAGTTATCCAAACCCCATCTTGCAGCAGGGCAAGCCAGCCATCTCCAGCTGTACTGCCCATTGGGACTCTATAACGAGCAAAGAACTGAGTCTTTTGGCTACTTGTGGTTCTGTAGCAGGAGCTGAAGCTGATAGATTGCTGACAAGTTCAAGTGTTTGAGCCATCACCAGTGTAAATAAGGGAGAAGAAACTGTTCAGTGGAGCCTTTGAGAAGACCAAATGAGTCTAAAAGAGTGAAGAGAGAGGTGAGGACCCTGCAGTCCTGTCAGTGGCACTTAACATGTTCTGAGCTTCCGCTGTTCTACCTCAGTTTTTCACTATGGAAAGCTCTCATGCTCCCAGGATCAAAAGGCATTGGCACAACCTTCCACATCTGCATCATGCTTATAGCCATCTGCAGAAAGATTTTAGTCAAGATTAGAAATACAGCTTATTCCATTATCCTGCAGCAAAAATAGGAGAGTCAACCCACTAAACCCAGCTCTTCCATTGCAATTTCTCCATTAAGCAATTGGTACAGTTTATCCCAAAGACAGAGTCATTTTAATGATGAGGAAAATCCCCTCCACACTCCTGAGTTCACAAGAGTAACAGTAAATGAATTACTCTGCAAAACACAATACAAAGCTCAGAGAAGGGTTAAAAGCAATTAGAGTTCAAATGTAAGTGACTTTAAAATCACTTGCATGATCTGGTTTTGCCTGGATTTCTCCCATTTATTCAAAATACAGTGTAGATCTTGGATTAAGCCAGCAATTCCCAAAGACAGATCTGCAGGGATGAGGGAAATGGAGTACTGTATGTTCTCTGGAAAGGGAAATACACATCTGCCTTATAGTAAGTACTGATGATCTGGGGACAGAATGGCTCCTGGCTACACAAAGTGGTTAAAGGGACCAGGTAAGAGGAAGCATTACTGCTGCAGTGAGTACAAGTGGATCAAACCAGTGTATGGAATTAGCATAACACCTACTATAAATAGATTTATCTGGGCCACAGTAAATCTCAGCTGTTTTGGCCAGAATGACAAGTCACCTCTAACTGAAGCAGATTCTTGCTGCATTCAGCCACAAAGAAGTGTTTCAGCCTAAACCACAGTCCTCAGGGTTGATGGGAGGAAGATAGAGCAGGTCCTGTCACAAAGCCAGGGAGATGTGCCAGGCACTTCATTTCCCATTACCTGGCTGCACATTGGGTTGATCGCAGTGAGGATGCAGAGCTATAACAGACTCTGCAAAGCAAAACCAATCTAGACACTATGAATGTAGACATATGTGCATATATGTATTTCCTTGAAAGAGGGTAGGACTTTTCAGTTACCTTGATCCCCAATTTTCCTCCATTCTTTGGAGCAGGAGCTCCCCCATCTAAGGTGGAGGTATGGGTTAGTGCTCACCTTATGGCTGGTTTTACTGATTCCCTGTTCCCTTTCCCCAGCCCCTCAGCCCATCCCAGTGCTTGGCCTTTTGCAAGTTCTCTCTGGATGTTATGCTTTTCTTCTGATTTATGGTTTCCTGTGGGCTTGGAGGAATGTGAGGCAGGAGTTGTGTTCTGCTTTGTCACTTCGGAGCAGAAAGGAAAACAGAGATTAGCAGTAACAGGTCGCGGGTTTTGGGGAGGTTTGCAGGCTGATAGCAAAGCTTTAGGAAGGATCAGAACTACTCTGTGGTGACAGGCCAGAAGTGCTGAAAACAGAGTGAGCCACAGACCAGGCAGAAATCACTGCAGCCGTTGTTCCCATTGAGCAATAGCACAGACATGGGTGATATCAAATGCAAAGAGAAGCCATCTATTTCTTATTCCAGATGATTTTTATTTTAGGTAATCTGAATATGCAGAAACCCTCCACAAAATAGAGTAAACGCCATGGTGAAGACTTGGCAAGCAAACAGTGAACCTTCCCTGATGCTGCAGAAGGGAATGTATCTAAGAATATATATCTGAGAATAAACCAGTCACTGCACAGAGACAGCCTTAGAAATGGGAAGATAAGGAACCCAGAAACCAGGATACTGTGTGTTGTCCCTGCACATCCTGCAGGACCATGTGGTGGTTTTGAGGTGCTGTTGGTTCATCCCTGTGTCTGGGATGGAGCAAAGTCCTGTTAGAGTATTAACCTGTGAGATGATTTAGGATAGAAACTGCCAGATCAAAGCCCATTTGATTCTGGAATTTGGTGTCTTTTGGGGTTGGTTAATGTGCCACAGTCACCAGTTTGGAGGAAGCTTTGTCAGTTGTTTTCCAAAGTCAGGCTTGTGTGATCTCGGTGATGGAGAATCCGGGGCTGTGGCTTGGCCTTGACTCAGCCTCAGATCAAAACCAGGCACTCCTGCTCATGTGAACTCCGTCTTCTTGGCCTGTTTCTTTCCAGGACATCTCATTCAGGGCTCTGCATTCTCATCTTCTCTTTGCAGTGAGAGGATGTTTGCTGTGTGGAGGATGCTGGCAAGATTTCTACTGTTACCTACCTCTGTCAATCAGATGTGGTGGGCTCCCTGATTTTTGGGCAAGCATGAGGAATACTTGCAAACAGGGTCTTCATAGACTTCTCAATGAGCTGTCCATGGGTCAGGGCCTCTAAACACAACCTACCTGCTATTAGAGGCCATAAAATCATTCCTTGCCACCACTCACCAAAGCCAAAAGTGTGGCAGGTAGCTGTGTCCAAACAGCATCATTGGTCTAGCATGGGGTTAGCCTGTGGTTCACTATTGGATGGCCACTACAGGTGGATATCCAGCTTGTAGTTACATCCTGTATTATCTGAACACTGGATATAGTTTTATTTTACCTTAGTGCACAGTTATACTCCTTTTCTTTGAACAAGGCATGTGGTAAAATAGTTCCTTTGTTAATCTGCTGTGTGAGGCTATAATGGAATATTCAGAACAGAAAGGCTCATGTATGGAAGAAAAGATCTTTTTTACATGATGTACTAACAGGCAGTGGTCCTGTTTCTCAAGGCAAATGAGGTCTTCGTTAATTAAATGAGAAGCAGTTGAAGCTCCATTCCAGTGTTCGTAGATGTTCAGTTAAATGATGGCTTATATAAATAGCTTTCTCTGCCCACTGGCTCTCCACTTATGGAGCTCCCTCTGATGGGAGAACGTGACTGAGCAGAGCACCTTGGATGTGCTGTAAACTTACTGCTTGGGGGTGCCTGTGTGGAGGAGGTAGCAGCTCTGCCAGGGCTGACATCCTTTCATCATTTCATTCCAGGTACTCAGCCGGTTGAGAGCAGATGTGTCACACAGTGAACTGGGAACCTCTCTGCAGGGTTAGAGCCAGCATCTGGGGTGTTCTGGCTTCAATTGTTGCTATATGGGCAGAGAAAAGAGCTCAGGGGTCAGCAAGGACTTGGAAGCATATAGTTAAATGCTTTCTCGTTCCAAAGCGAGGATGATACAGTGCTATCATCTCACTTTATGGAGGAGCTGACAAATCCTCCCACCTTTGGCTCTTCTCCTATTCTCTTGTATTCCTACTTAAAAATGTGCTAGGTGTGGGGATAGACAGGGAATGGGCTTCTTCTCTGCATCCCTGAACCGTTTCACCACACTGTCTGTGCATGCTTATTGTTGAGTCCATTATGGACCAGCTGTGGACTTGAGAACATCTGGCTTTCTTCCCAACTTCCAGTCTTGCTGCAAGACATACTACTACCAACTTGATGATTGCCTTCCATTTTTCAAAAGTGGTTTCAAAATTAGGTTTGTATGACAGGTATGAAATGCTGGGTAAGGGATCAGGCAGATCAACTCTAGTCTCGGTTTGGGTATGGAGCTTTTGTTTTGACTTCCTTTGGTCACATAATGTCTCCAGTGCCTCTATTCCTCTTATTCTTTACCTGCCTTATCTACTTAAACACGCTGGAGGTGTGAGTCTCTTCTGGGATATTGAATTGCATCAAATCTATAAGGGTTTCAGTATGCCTGGAGAGCGCAGTTGCTACAACAGGTAATGCCAACAACAGCGTCCTTTGCTTTCCTGATTTTCCTATGGGTGTGACTTCTTTTGGATTTTGGAAGCAGTCAGCAGTAGCCAAAACGAGTTCAGAAAAACATAGCCTCTGGGTTGAATAGTCATGTAGAGATATTAATAACCATGTACACAAAGGAAATGATTAAGGAATAGGCAGAGTTCCTAATTGAATGCTTCTTCCCCATTCATGGGAGGAAGGGTGTGAAATCGTTCTTATGCTTGCCAGAAATCAGTCATGAGCCCATTTGTGGGACAGGTTAGACTGCAAAGCAGAGCCAGTTCCCAGGGCAGGGCTGGGCTCTTTGGAGCTGTATGAGGAGCTGAGAGTGCAGGTTGGCAGGAGGTTCTCTATTTTTTTTTCCCCAGTTTTTACTTCAGAATTGAAATGGGCTGAAAAATTGGTCAAAGAAATTCCTATGGTACGAAATTCCAAAGTAATTTTTCATTTGAATACTGTCATTCCATTTTCCAGCTGAATTCAGATCTTACTGGGAACCTTAGATGTCAAAGGAGCTTGAAAGTGTGGAAGCAGAACATACTGGTCCTTCCAGAATGCAATATTCCCAATCTCAACACTGTACCATGAATTGTTTCCCTCTGATAGATCAGCGCATTCCAGTGCTAATGCATCCTTTCAGAAAGTACTTTTTCTCTCCAGAAAATTCCCAGGCAGCTCTGCATTTCATGTAATGCTTCATGAATTGTATGCCACCCCATGCTGCAGTGCCCTCAGTTAGCTCTTGGCCCTCATGGTTGCATAAGCAAAGCCTTTGATGTGTGATCACTCCTACTCAGCCCTGAGCAGGAGAACCTGTTTCACAGGGAAAGGAAGTGTTTGTTAAAACACATCAGTTATATCCAGTGCTTTTCAGAAGCTTCTTCATCTTTCCTGTCAGATTAGTGCATCCCTTAAATCCCAATATTGAAGAGACACAGACTGAAGTATCTAAAATATCTAATCGAAACAATGGCAAAGGTAGCTTTAAGTAGTTCTGCTGGATTTGGCAGTGAAGCAGAGTAGATCTAATGATGTGGTGATGACAAGATGCAGAAGCAGAAGGTTGCATGGGTGTCTTACTAGTTGCCTTTCAGAATAGGTATTTAGAGGGATGCACTGCATGTGCTGTACAGCTAAAAGCACTGAGTAACTCTGGGCTTTTGGGTATGTAAGTCTGTCCTCACACAAAGGTCAGTGTGCTTAAAGAGCTGGAAAAGTTTAAGTTAAACCAAACTAATCAGCATTGGACCAAACAAGAGCATTAAGATTTGCTTTTGTATATCAATGTGGCTCCACACTGGTAACTAAATACCAGACAGCATTTGGGGTATGTTTACACTTGTGGAAGTTAGCTGGGTTTATGGGGCTGGTATTAAATGGAGGGGATTTAGGCTAGTGGGAAATGAATGTCCCAAAAGAAAGCCAGAGCATTCACAAAACCAAGTCTCATTCAGTCCTGAGTTTGCTTTGTGGTTTCCTTGTGAATCAGAGGAGAAACAGGGAGTGGGAAGAAGGGAGAAAAAAGATGTTCAGAACCCAATCCAAACCCAGCCCCTTTCTCTCCCCCCAGCCAAGGTCTCTCATATAGGACATTTGTTTCTTCTGGCAATAGGAGGAAACCTTTCCAGACATTGTCCTCTGAGAACTGCTCAGTGTTTGCAGTTAGAGGGGCAGTGCATATGTAGACATGTGTGCACTGAGAAAGAAGGAAGAATAACTGTTATTGTATCATAAAGGACAGTTGTCTTATTGTTTTTAGCCCTAAGAGTTCACACTGCATCACATAGGAGGTTTGATTTCATGGAGCACTTCCTGACCTGCAGGATTTTAACTGCCTAAAGCACCAGCCCCCTGCAGTTAATTCCTGCAGTGAATTCTCTGTTGCTGGAGGACATGGACTCATTTCTTACTGCTTTAGGGCTGCACGTGTATCCCAAGTCCCAAAAACATTGGATAAGATGAACGATTGTTTTCTTATCTGTCTTCATGAATCAGTAACAACATTTCTTCCCACTCCCACTGTAAGAGGCCAAGCCAATTTCTTAACCCCCATCCTACTTCTTCAGCCTTGACAGGGAGGTTGGAACTTCTGGCATTGAGATGATTTTCCTTGCAAAGGGTGCTGCCTGCAAGCAGTTCTTTGGTGCCAGCATGGAATGTATCTGGGAAATACAGCGTACAGTGTTCCTACAGAGCACTTATAGAGAAACTTGTCTTGGTGAGGGCTGAGGTGATGCAGCACAAACATGTCCCCCAACACATTCACGTTGAAAGCAAAAGTGCGGGGAGTATTGTGTCTATTGTGTCACAACCTCATTTAGCAGATATAAAAAGCCAATCAACTAATACAAAGCCACCTAAGGGTAACATACCATCCATTACCTTGGATCTGGGGCATGGCTTATGTTAAACTGTGCTGTGTGTACACCCTTCAATAGGATTGTTTTGGAGGCCACAGTAATTAAGGGATTATCCATTGAAAGTGGGAGATGCTCTCTCTGCCTTAGGTAACGGGACTCTGCTTCTTCTGTGGATGGGGGAGAGGTTCAAGGAGTGTCTGACAGGAATTTGCTCTGAAACTGGTGGTTTTAACTGGAAGCCTTGTGCCAAGGGAACTGGTGTCATGCAGAGTTGAAGCATGGGTAGTTTGGGTCTATGCAGCACTTCCCAGGCTGCAGTACCTTCCAGTGGGTTGTGGGGTTTCTTAATGTCAGATTTATTGTTGTCTTCTGTGGATCCACTTTCAATAATAGCTGTTGTGCTGAGACAAGCTGAAAGTTTGGTTTTGCTGCAAAGGCAAAGGAGATGTTAAAGAGCTGTAAGGCAGGGTGCACAGAAAAGGGCATCAGTGTTTGTTCCCAGAAGAGTGTAGTTCTGAATATTGCTGCTCTCAGGAGCAAAAGAGTTCCTTCCATCTGGAAATAGAAACATTGAACACTGGCAAATATTGGCAAGGTAGAATCAATGGACAGGGTCTGTTTTGTGGCTTTAGACTGAGGAGAAGGATGCTGTGTTCTGCTGCTGGCCTTGGAAATGGCAGTGTGACTTTGATCCCCATGTGTATCCCTGTCTGCAGGCTGGAGGAGTGCACTGACCTCCTCTGTCACTGCTTGTCGTGCTTTAAGCCACACTGGCAGCTAAACTCATGCACTCCTCTCCCAGCAGGATGGGGGAAAAGAGTTGGAAAGGGAAAAGGGAAAAAACTCATGGGCTGAGATAAGAATAATTTTTTTTAATTGAAATATAGTAATGATTACAATAATAATAACAATTATAATTGATGATAATAATAATTAATGAAAATAACAAGGAGAGTGGAATAACCCCAAGCAACACAAGTGATGTAAACGAAAACAGCTGCTCAGCACCCACCAACTGATGCCACCCAGTCCCCAAGCAGTGGCTCTCCCAACCAACCTTCCCTCTGATTTATGGCTGAGCATGATATCCTACGGATCAGCTGGTGTCCCAACTCCTTGTGCACCCCCAGCCTGCTCACTGGTGGGGTGAAATGGGGAGCAGAAAAGGCCCTGACTCTCAGTGATAACAAAACCATCCTGGCATTATCAGGAGTTTCCAGCACAAATCCAAAGCACAGCCCCATCCCAAGGTCCAAAAGCACTTAAGCCTCTGGGAGGTCCATTTTCCAAATGACTCAGCAGGATGAGCAACAAACTCTTTCAAAAGGCTTGTCATAAGTGTCACAGTGAGGAGTGCCAAGTGCCAAATAACTCATGCAAACAGGACTCCTTTTGGGAAGAACTCTGAAGGCTCTGTGGGGGTCAGGGCCTGGATCCCCAGCAGAATGGGGTGACTGTGGCTCAGGTGAGCCCGTGCTGATGGAGCTGCACTGACAGTGATGCCACGCTGGGACATGGAAAGCAAGACCCAGCGCTGAAAAGACAAGTGAGGATCCGCTTTGGCAGAGGGTCGGGAAATCTCACTGAGCAGGGAGAATGATGGAGAGGCAGCCAAGAGGAACACAGCTCCAGTGTTGGGGCTCACAATGGAGTTCCTGTGGCAGCAGCCACAAGGGAGGGCTTTGTCTGCAGCCTGTGCTCCACGTGCAGGGCCGTTAGCAGCTAATGAGTTCAAACCTCACTGGCCAGGCAGAGGACAAGCAGCAGTCAGTGCGAGATGATACCCTGTCCTGGAACATGCCCTATGTGGTTGTCTGTTCCGGAGCTAATGGGAACAAGAGATGAAGTGTGTGTGTTTGTGTTCAGGAGGTCACAGTGACATTTATCTCTGCCATTGCAGCAAAGGAACACCTGCCACTGGCAAACTGAACTGTCTGCCTCGCTCTGCATTTGTGTGTGTGTGTGTTTCTCATCACAGTCCCTCTTTCTCCCTGTTTTGGCACTTCAGAGACTGCCATGGGATAGGAAGGGTTCAGAGCCAAGGCCAGGTGCATGATTAATGCCCATGGTTCTGAAACACAGAGAGGCATGGGAAGCAAAGAACTAATGTAGTAAAGCCTTATGGCAAAACTCTTTTTGGCTGCAGAGGCAGAACCAGTGCTGAAGGCTGGATACCAACTTGGTTCAGGTCAGCAGTGCTCCACATCGACTTCATATCAACTGAAAGACCTTACAACAGTCTTCCAGTACCTAAAGGGGTTGTCAAGAAATCTGGAGAGGGACTTTTTACAAGAGCATGTAGGGACAGGACAAAGGGGAATAGCTTTAACTTGCCAGAGGGGACTTTGAGATGAGCTCTAAGGCAGAAGCTCTTCACTGTGAGAGTGCTGAGGCACTGGCACAGGGTGCCCAGAGAAGCTGTGGCTGCCCCATCCCTGGCAGCCTTCAAGGCCAGGTTGGATGGGACTTGAAGCAACCTGCTCTAGTGGAAGGTGTCCCTCCCTCTGGCAGGGAGTTGGAACTGGATGAGCCTTAAGATCTCTTCCAACTCAAGCCATTCTGTGATTGTGCGATGCTATTAAACTGCTCCTGAGAGAGCAAAAGCACCTTTCTCCTAATTTACTTGCACTTCCCTTTGCTAATCTACCCTTCCTTCTCTGCATCACTTTCCTGACTTGCAGCATCTCCTTTTATTGTCAGTGTGTCTTTTGCCCTCACTGTTCTCTGGCTCCCATTGATCCCTCTGAAATTCCTTCATATTCCATTTTCAAACAAGCAAGCTCTGCATCTCCTGCCAAACTGTGTGTGTGCATTGTGGTTCTGCATGTGTGTGGGAGAAGGAATATTTAGGAGTAAAACAAAGTTTTCTCTCCAGCAATAACCATGATAGACTAAACAAAATCTTGCACACAGCTGCAGTCCAGCTATTTCTGGTTGGAGGCAGGAGGCTTGTGCTGCACATAGCAGAGGCCACCTAACATCTGCCAGTGGGTCTTCTTTTCCCAATACAACTTTTCTGTGGAATTCTAGTGAGTCAAAGGCTCTGATTCTGCCTGCACTCCACACCATTGCCAGCAAGGTGCAAGGCAGCACTATGCTGCATGGAATTCTCCATTCTAATGAAAAACCTGGTAGGAATTTGATGTACATCAGTGATAAGGTATGCAGACTTCATTTCAGGCTTTAATTCATCACTTGTGCAGGTTTAGCATGTCTTTTAAAGCACTCCATGTAATAGGAAGACATTTAACAGTCAATTCTGCCATTCATCACCCACCTACAGTGACTATACATGCTGATTCTGCACATGTCCTGGCTTAGTATTAAGGATGATATTTATGGCAGCATGGGGGGGATGTGTTTCAGTGTCTAATGCTAAAAGATCCAGCCTGTGTGCTTTCACTTGCTGGCCAAATTCACCTCTCCCACCATAGCAGCCATTAGGTTGCTGAGCATTAGGAGTTGATAATTGCTTTGTGGTATTTAATTTGTCTTTAAGTTGCAGCTTCTGGTACCAAGTGATCCCATGGGACCCAGAGAAATCAATGACTTGATGGTTTCCATAGAGAAATGCCCAATAGCCATAGGCAGGTAGAAAGGATTTTGTGCTTCTTATTTTAGGATATGTCATGTGTTTGAAAGTGTGATTTGTGGAGTCACAGAGCAATGCCCTTCCATGGACAAGGACATCCGTGGTGTCCTTGCATTAGGCAGTACCAGAAATGAAAGAGACACAATGGTCATGCAGACTTCCGAAGTGCCTCACCCTCAGTTTTGTGCCTGGTTTTACTGTTTGTTTGCATTAAAACGTGTTTTTGTATAGAGGAATTTAGCAACCTACAGTTTGACCTACAGTGGCTTGGGGCAACAACTGCCCTCATTTTGTCTAGGCTAGCTGGGATGCTCACTGTGTTAGAAACACATTGTGGCTGGCATCTTTGTGAGGTTCACTTTGTTAGTGCACACATACCTCTTGCGCTCTGTGCCAAATTGCTCTTTAATGTTAAATAATGCAGGTGGAGCAAGGCTAAAGAAACCTATGAGTGCTTCATATACCATAGGCAGCAGCCGGCACTCCATGTCCTCCATCACTTGCTGTGGGACAGCAAGGCACCCAGGGGTAGAAGTCTAGCAGCATGTAACATTGACTCCCTAGTTTATTCCTCTCTGGGCATATCTCTGGGTCTGGTTCATCCTACTAGCTATACAAGTGCAACTGGTTTTACAAGGACATTTCTTCACTCTGATTTCTGTTCCAGCTTAGCAAACTGGGTGAAGCATGTGCTTAGCACTGGGCATATATGTGAAATCCCATTGAATTTGGTAGGAGTGAAAGACAGGTTTCAAATCAAGTATCTACTTGAGGACTTTGCATATGCATACCCTTTAAAACCTAGCTGGCTCCAGCACTTCTCCTTTAAGCCTTTGCCAGTGAAGACATTGACGTTGACCCACCTTTGGTGGCTTTCTCACTGGCTTAACCACTGCCAGGGTGCCTCTGCTGACCTGCAGTGAAGCCCTGTGATAAGACCTCCAGTGTCAAAGGCAAACTGTCTCCTCAGTGAGTCTCTCTCCTCCAGGTACCATGGAGTACAGTTTACACATGTGCTGTCCATTGAGAATTGAGTTACAACTCCATCTTCGTCTCCTGTGAAGCACTGAGCTCCCTCTTGCTGCAATGAGCACTGCTGTCAGGGGCTATTGTATCAAACAGAGGAGAAACTGGAAGTTCACACCTTTAAAGGAATGATGGATATATTAAAACCCCTGATTTTTTATTGGATGGATAGAAAATAGGTAAAAATTCTTACTGTCAAGATGATCAGTACTACACTAACACCATAGTTCCTACCAGCCGCTCGCTGCAAGCATTAGGAAGGAGCTCTTTTCTCCTCTTCTCCATTGACAATTGAACTAACGTGTTAGGGGAATTTCTTTCACCTAAGCTGCCAGGGTCTGTTTTTTCCTAATATCTAATCTAAATAAGGCTCTATTCATGTTGTCAGAGAGCTTCTGGGAATGTCTGGCTTTAATGGAGGGAGCATATGTTCTAATCCAGGGCAGCTCTTCAGTCCCTTCTCTGGTCCCTCTGGGAGGTACTCCCATAGGATTGTGCTTGTTGCAGAACCAGAACTAACAGAGTAATTGAAATCTCCAGTATTTTAACAAGTGACACAGTGTCTGAGGTGGCAGTTTGCTGTCAAGCCTGGTGGGCTACAAACTTGTGTGGCTGTAGCCTTGAGAAAGCACCTCACATAGATTCTTTTCTCTTCCCAGCCGAGATGGGTTGCTGAGCTAGCATTTATGACACTGTCCTGTTTCATTCTTCCTTAGAACTCACATCTTCAACACTCTTCTGTACTCTCTGCTCACTGTCCTCAGACACCTCTGGCTGCACTTAACCATGTCATAACCAGTCCCATGCTATTTCCATGAGCAAAAGCAGAAGCCATGGAAATCGGGCTCTCGTTCTGAACAGGAAGGCATTGCACTTGCATGATCTGGTTGTCATGGATATTGTCACCATGGAGCTGTTGCCATGGTGCTCTCTGCTCTCATCGATGAAGAAAGGAGGAAGAACAGTGGATACTAGAGGGCACAGGAGTTTTCAGATAGGGATTTAGGAAGGTTGGTTTAGAGTTTTGTTGACTCTGGTGTCTGTCTGTGTAAGGTTCCTTGTTTCCTCTTTTGTATCTTATAATAGCAGCCAAGAAAAGGAAGTGACATGTTATATGCTTTAGCATCCTCCACAGCAATATTTCACCATGCCATGAAAGCAGCACCTTTCTCTCTTGCAAAAAAAATCCAAAGAATGACCACTAGTAACCAGTGTTTGGTTTTTACCTTATCTGAGTTGAAACCTCCAGAAATCCAGTCTCTTGCAGAAGATGAGGGTGGGATTTAAATCCCCATCTCCCCTACAGGTCCCCTTTTCCATGAAGGAAGACACTCACCTCATTTTAATTTCTAGAGAAAGTCTGTGCTCCTTTGGCAAGTACTTTGGCAGCTCTTAGTGACCTTGTCAAGCTGCTGATGGTTCTGGAAGAAGGAGTTGAATAAGAAACTAGTTGTGTCTGTGCCAAACATCCTTGTCTAGTTAGAGGCAGAGCTGTTCTCACCAAGGCAATGCTGGTTTCACTCAATATCAAATAAAGCGCAGTCAGATTTGATAAATAGCAATACCAATAACTCCACTTTGTGCACCTACAGCTCCTCTCTGAGCATTCTGCCACTATTGTGGATGAAACCCTCCAAACACTCCTGAGAGAGTGGGAAGGATTCATTTTTCTTAAGCTATTCATGATAATGGAGCACAGAGATTGTGGTAAGTGGCCTTCCATAAATGCTGTAGCCATCAGGAATAGCATCCAGGGGTTCCTGTTTCCTGTCCTGAGGTCTGGAAATCCCATGTTTCATTAAACTAAGGGAGACCCTGAACATGACTGTAATGACATTTAGTGTTGGGCCCTTAGCAGCCTGATCTGGAGCTATGTTAAACAGAGAGCTGAATGCTGCGCGTGGCTAAACATTGTCTTTGATCTGAATATGCCAGTGGCTCACTTCCAAACACGTTAGGCTCAGGAGGCAGTGCTTTTCCCAGCCACAGAGGATGTTTCTATGGAGGAGTTGTCACTGCAAGGCATGGATTAGCCAGTTCCCTGCATCTGACAGGCACTTTTGTTGCTGCTAGCAAAGTGGGGTTTATGCACATGTAGCTATTCCTGGTGCAAGGTGGGTTTCTAGGAATCTCCCAGCCCACTCAACATGATGATCAGGTACAGCACAAGGTATAAAAGCTCTATTTGAATGTGGTGCTCCTGTTTCTTGGGTGATTCATCCAAGGTGAGAGGGATGGAGCAGGCCTGTCTGCATCCAAGCCCACAGCTGGGAGCAGCTGGCCTGCAGGTGGGTCTGTTCAGGGTTCAAGGGCTACAGCTTCTCCTTCCCTCCAGTCTGGGGAGAGTTTTGTGCACAGCAATACATAGGGCTTGTAAGGGAGTGCTAACACCATGTAGCAGTTAGATCACGTATGTAAGAGTCACAAATCTGCCCTAGCTGGAATTGGCACCAGTGGAGGTAAAGAGGGATACAGGCTCTCCAGCAGCATTCCTGCTCTGCTGAGCTAGGGGAATATCTTCATGTTGACTGCAGTGAGAGCTGGCTTGAACTCTGTGTGTCCTGCTGGTACACTTGGAGCAGGATCAGCTCATGCAGTGCAGAGGTGGGTGGGCCCAAGGAGGTGTATCTACATTTGATGGGCACCTTTGGAATCAAGAGCCTCCAAGGTGCTTTTTACCTGCTTGACTGTAAAGATGATACTTTTTTGGAGGTGGTGAATGAGGAGCCCTTTATATATAAGGGTTCCTTATGGACAGATGAGCCCTTTGCTTGACCAGTTTAAGAACCTGTAATGCGGTGAGAGCATGCAGAAAATAGCCTGGAGTTTTCCTGAATTTAGGATTGAAAACCAACCTTAGTCTGTGTATTCCTGTGCCTCAGTTTCCCTGCCAGCAAAGTGGGGGAAACCAGATGTGTGTTTGTATCAATAGCACTCAGTGAATAAAAACATTGAAGAAGATCATTACCACTGTTCCACCATGAAGCAAAAGTAATGTGAAACATGCAGAGAGGCCTCTCTGCGAAGTGCCTGTTGATCACTTCATGCCTAAGCTGGTTGGTAACATGCTATTGTTTAGTTCTAAGGTTTATTAATCAAATACATGACTGTTCTTTGCTGTAGTCAGCTCATCACCTGAGGATCCCTGGAGCTTGCCAAACATGGATTAGTCACTGAACACTCATTGTCACTGTGAAGCAAATGTTTATCAATGTAGCAATGGGGAAGTCAAAGCTAAGAGGTGACTTATATGGCAGCTAATAACTGCTTTGATAAGCCTGCTCCTTGCTCCAGTCATTGTAAACCCTCTTTTGTAAGACTATTGCTCTGCAGAGTCAGAAGCAAATAGTGACTCATTATAATGTAACTAAAAAAGAGGCCTCATGATTGACCTGTCCCAGCCAGTGCCCTGCAGTCAGGATGTCATTTACCCTCCGGGTTTGACCATACTCTTCTACCAGCTCTGTCCTAAGTGCACTGTAAGCACAGCTTATGAAATGTAGTTGTAGGCACCCACACAGTTACACTTAGCTTCACCTTGTAGTGATGCCCAAGGCAATTTCTGCCTCAGTTTCACAGTGGATTTTCTTGCTCTGATCACTTTTTGGATGTGGGTGATTATTCTCTTGGTGCTTGGCTAGGACCATCTAATGCAAGTCGGTAGAATGAAGTCACAAGAGGTGAAAGGCAGATGTGTTCTTGCTGCAGACTCTGTTCTGTAATAGCAGTCTAGCTTATTATTCCTGTTCCCATGGGATATGAAGATGCTTCTGGGAAGATCTCTTTATCATGCTTCTGAATGGCTTCTTTAAAGGACAAATTAAAATTCACAATGCAGAGCCTTCTGGTCTGTGGGGAATTGCTGATTTCTCTGAGCAAGGAAGCTGAAGCCTCATCTCTGTGGTTGGAAGGGCTCTGCTTTGCACTGAACCACCACCAGATGAGCTTGTGGATTGTTTTGTGGGGGGGGGGGTTAATTTGTTGGGTTTTTTTTGT
>JASSUY010009205.1:0-16016 GCA_032466535.1 Forpus xanthops | reverse complement strand
CCACCCCCAGTTGTGCTTGTGGTTTGTTTTCTCCCCCCCCCCCCCCCCCCATGGAAATAGCTCAAGGCCTGGAAAAGCATTAGCAGAAAGAGCACAGCATCAGGAAATGCAAAGGGCACCCAGCCAGGACATGACTACACAGCTTTTAGCTGCCCAGCAGTTGGGACATTGCGTTTTTGGGTGAAGGGATTCAATTTCCTCTTGTCAGAATTGCTGTTTCCCAGCCAGATGCTTCCAGCTGGATGAGTGTGTGAGCAATGAGTGCTGAGCATCCCTGTGCACACACTGTGGCTGCCCCTGTGCCTGGGGTCTTGTGTTTGTGGATGTGGCAAGCATGTAGGCTCATATGTAGGGATCATATGTGCCATTTGCCATGCCTGTTCAACCCACCTCTGTTTTCCTTCAGGATGGAGCACTGGAGCTCAGCACTGCTAAGGTGTCATTAGTCATCCCTGTGGAGTTATTCCAGGTTTCCAGCTTGCTTGTGTAACAGAAAAGGTTTTGCCTTTTATCTATGACATGCGGGCGGAATAGTGGGAGGATTTAAATTTGGGAATGAAATTGGCAGAGTTTAGCCCTATGCTTGTGTTCTGCAGTAAGCAGTTACAGTGAAGCCTGTTACTTCTTTAGGGAAGCATCATTGGTGGACTCCGGAACCGCATTAGGAGCGGGATGAGGATATTTTTAACCCCAAAAGCCATAGAATAGACTTAGACCCAAAAGAATAGACTTAGGCATGCTGTACCCTTGAAGGATGGGAAATCAAGGACCTGGTATAATCTCTTTTCCCAAGCTTTCTACTTGGTAAATGGGAAAAGAAACTTCAGGGAAGAAGTTAGGCACTTGATTAAGGACTGAGGTCTTTTCGTCTTCCACTACAGCTTATCCAAGATGAATGCATGGCTGCAGTACCCCTAACCACAACTTGGCTTCATAATTCATTTCCCCAAGGACTTCATTCAGATATAAAAGCACCATGTGACTGGAAAGGATGGATAAATGTTCATTCTCACTTCCTGTAATGAAGCTGGAACTCCATTACAGTGCTGGAAGTGAATAGGTCCCTGAGATCACTGTCCTTGAAACCAAAGAGTTGGAACCTTTAATATCAAGCCTGTGCACCAAACAGAAAGCTCAAGTTTCATGCTCTGCTAGCCACAGTCAGTTGTATTCATGCCTTAGTGGATACCAGACCCAAAATGTCTTCCTCCTCCACAGAGTCCAAATATATCGACTCCTTTTCTTAGGTTGCAATAAAAATGGGGAATAAATTACAGATGCTCTCTCCACCTTCTGGCAGGAGACAGGCTGCTAGACCGCCTTGTTTCACCAGCCTCTAGCTGATGGCTGCACGTTAAACAATGCTCTTGCCTTCCTAAAAAGAAAAGCATCCCCAGAAATGCCAGCTCCCTTTTGTAGCTGATTGTTATGTCCAGCTATCAGAAGCACAAAGAAACCAAGTGGAAAAATTGAATCTGGCAGTAAGAGTGTAATGCATAAAGGCACTCAGCTTCCAAACCCAGAGAGCAAAAATAGCTGCAAGAGCAAAAACTGGCCTGCAAGAAGCTCTTTAATTATTCCATCTCTTTCAAAAGCTTTGCCCCCAGCACATCCAGGCTGCCATTTGTATAGGGAAGCTGTATGTGTTGTAGTAAAGCTTGAGCACTGCCTTATTAGAGAGAAAGAAGCTGCTTTTTTGGCTGTGTTTTCAAAGAGCTGGTAGCAGATCGATTGTGGGCAGAGCCCTGGGCATGAGGCAGTGTGTATGTTACTAGTGAGTCACCAGGATTTCAGTTTCAGTCCGGCTGATGTGAGGGTGAAGGGGTTTAGGTTTCTGCTTGGATTCCAGAGGCAAAGCCATTTAGCTTTTAGCTGATGCTACAGTAACCAGCAGCCTGGTGAGTCTGTGTTTCAGGGCATTGATAGAACACCCTGTCCTCCAGAAGCCATCCATTGCCTCCTGTGGTGTGTAAGTCTGTATCTTTCTCCAACACTTGCAAGTTGACACTTTTGAAGCTATTGAGGAACACTGAGAATATTGCAAAGCTTTAAAATACTCTTGTGTGTGTTGTCTGTGCTGAAGAGGACGTCTGAGTTTGCTCCAATTAGGGAGCAGGTATTTGGTTATTGTTATATTGGAATTAAATCAGTAGCAACTGTATGAAGCCTTCCAGTTGGATGAGATGTTCAAATGATCACTGCAGCAGGACTGGAAAGAAAAGGAATTGCAGAATGCCCGTAACCAATCCAGTGTTATTTGCATGCCAGTAAAAAGACCACTATTAAATACACCAACTTAAAGAACCTTTTATGAACTGTCAAAGGCACTTTAAAAATAAGTTCAGTTTCTCCTTCTTTGGGCAAGCCCCTTGCTGCCCACTTGGGTACCAGAACAAGGAGAGGGATACCAGGTCAGGTGAGCACTGTGACACAGTAAGGGAACAGAGCTGAAGCAGAGGTTGTTGTCTCTCTCTTCTGTTAGAGTTTTCAATGTCCCCTTTCATTGTATGGCTTGAGAGAGCAGAGAGGTTATCAGTGGAGGAGAAGATGATGTGTGGAGCCAGGGAAGGTGTATCACATATGCTTCAGCTGTCCTCAGCAGATGTAAGTGAGTGTTTATCTCCTTGCATGGCAGGAAATAGAGGAGCAAGATGTAGACAGTAGTTGTGTTTTCTTGCAGCCAGTACTTTTGAATGAAAGCAGATTCCAGGCTGTCTTCTAGGATATATAATGGTGATGAATAACTTAGGCTGTTTCCTCTGGATTTGGTGTTCTGCTTATGTTAAGATGTAGGGAGTATTGTTCACTGAGATGACATCAAGAGCTTTTGGAGGAAGGCAGTAGAGACACATCCTTTCCTCACACAGGGTTTCAGCTCCCATTGCTGCAGAACAGCTCATTGAAGAACAGCAGACCTACCCCTTTTTCCTTGCTAAAAGAAACCAGATGAGGAAAGGACAGCAGTGGTGTCACAAGTGGCCTGTAAATGGTCAGCATCGCCCTTTTGCCCTCCCTGGCTGGGAGCAGTATGGGCAAACCACAGGCTAGAAGGGGTTGTGAATGGAAAGGGTCACTGATATAGGAGACACTCCTCTGCTTGTAAGTAATATCATCTGGGAGCAGGAGAGCAGTGGAAGTGGAGGGCAGGAGTCTGAAGAAAAGTTCCAGCTCTTACATCATGATTCTTGAATATGCTGCCAATTCAGATTCAACAACATCCATGGACTTTGAGGCCAATGCTGCATGACGACAGACTCTTTCCTCTTTACTCCATCCAGATTACTCAGAACTATAGCAAATGTTGGCTGTCACATAGCTAGCAGATGGGGACTGCACTCATCCGTGTAAGCTATTGTGCATACTTCCCATTGAAGGATGCTTGGAATAGATGTTATTGGATGTGCTGTGCTACTTTGGTTACACGTAATCCCTGTAAGGTACATACAAGTACCATGCTGCTGGCCTGAACCCTTCCTCAGCTTGGCAGGAAGTTAGATTTAGACCTCGGGGGCTTTCTTCTTAAATCTGTCCTTCTTTCTCTGAGAAGCATGTCCGTTAGTGATGACAGTCACTGTTTCATCCTTCACTAATTCACAGGGGATGCCAAAAGCCTCAGAGACACAGAGCTACTACATACTCTAATGGTCCTTTCAGGACTTCTGCTGTTGCCTTTGGTGAGTGTCCTACCCTTTTGCTGGGACAGCAGTATTGATTCATGTGGCTCTAAGTCACAGCTCTCCCCTCTTGTTCTTCCAGCTGGCATGTGTTCAGAAAGCCTGAGTGTAATACTTCAAGAACCAACCTTTTAAATTACAAGCCCACAAGCTTAAGGAGCTCCTTACAGGGAAATCTGGATTGTTTATCCTTGGTGTATTAGGGTGGCGTGAGGCTTACCACATTTCCAGGTGTGGTTAAAGAAACATCTGTCCAAGTACAGAGATCATACAACAGCAAGCAGCTCTGCAATGGAATGCTCTCACATCATTCCATAGCACGTGCCTCAGTCTGGGAATGCCTATTGCAAATGCCTGATGTCATGTTAATATTTCACTTTGTGAGGGAGACCTTTGCAGCTGGATTCTAATGGCCTGTTACTGTCACGTCTGACCAGTGATGTGGAAGGAAAACAGATCCGATAATCATGGAGCAGATCCATATGCAGGCAGAGCCCACGTGAATGAAAGAGACTCATGGTATTGAAGGTCCAAGATGTGTTTCTGCTTGAGTGATGGCTCCTAAGGTTCAAAGGACATGATTCACCACATAGCTGCACTTCAGGCACAGTTATAGCCTGGAAAATAGGGTTTGGTGATACTGAATAAGCAATCTGTGACCGATAGGAGTGGATGGCTAAGGTGTAACAGCGGTTATTTCTGTATCACTTGGCATTGCTAACAATTAACAACACTGCCTGCAGAATCTCTTTTCCCAGCCCTGTGGAATTCCTTCCTGATGTGGTGGGATCCTTCTCCAGTGTAAGTCCTGAGTTTATGTGGCAGCAGGAAACTCTGAAGTGGGAAGTGTGAGTCCCTTCTCCTGTCCTCCACCAGCACACATACTTCAGTCTCTCTCATCATTACTCATGGAACTTCTGGCTTCTTTCCACGTCATCAAAAGCAGTGGATTAATGATTGCTTTTTGCTGTTGTCATTGCAGGGCAACCATTGATGAAGTGGAAACAGATGTGGTGGAGATAGAGGCAAAGCTTGACAAGGTAAGATGGGGCAGCTCAGTGCAATGGTTTGAGGAGGGACTGATGAGTTCCTGCTTAGGAATATGGACTGACCAGTCACTTCTAAAACGTGAGCCCGTCTCAAGGCAATCCGGAAGCTAATATATAGTGTACGGGGCTTCTCAACAGGACCATGACTCCCTCTACTGACAGGTACCTGCCAAGGCTTCTTTGTGACTGCCGAAGGATTCAGAACGAGAGGTCTAGGTGGCTTCCTAATGATGAATGAAGGCCTTCTTGTTCTGGTCCTGGATCTCAGGGGACTGGTACTGCTTCTTTTGCTGTGAAAGTTATCTTGCCGCTGTCTGATGCCTTTCTCCATCACCTTGCTTGTGGCATTAAGGAGCTGTTGCACATCCACACAGCTCCAGCGCTGCTGTGTCATCTCAGGGATATAAGGAGACCTTTGCCAGATCCAGGCTGATGATGGTGGTACTGTCTGATGTTCAGCCAGGCTGTGCACCATATCTGCAATCTGACACTGGCAATAACCTCTGAGGGACCAGTTTGGCTGTTTTGCTTTTATGATGGTGATTCTTTACATCCAGTTGGTAGTTTGGATCCAAGTCAGGGGCTTTATGATGGAAGGCAGCTTTTCCACCCCCACTTCTCCTGATGTCTGAAACATCAGCCAAGTTGTTTCTGAACAAGAACAGAGAAAAATGAAGAAAAGGAGCCAGAGGAGCTGTGGGCTTTTTATCTGAGAGATTTCCCAAAGCTACCAAGGGATAAAACTCCTGCGTGTGATGGAGAAATGGGCTTTATTGAAGTCATCAGCCTTAGGCAAAGCTGTGTCCTATAAAACCTATTTACTAATCAAGCTGCTAGAAACAGTTATCTGCACAAGCTAACTAGTGTCACTGGTGAAAGCTGCAGAGGGATTTGGGTTATCTGTTTTCCGCTAAGCTAAGGCTCTAAAGACAAAGTAAGGGCTGAAACTCTCCCTGATTCTACCACTACTTCTGTCAGTGCCCTCCATAGTTAGATGACTTGGTGTGCCAGGACCAGTGTTGGAGTGAGAAGTATGGGCTGGAAGTATAAGAGCAGCTCAGGGCTCTCAGTTTTTTATTGTTCAGTGCTTTGTTGCAAATTGGTTTGAGGCCCTTTGGATGAGGACTGCATTAAAACAATAGTTTCCTGGAGCTTTGCCTTCCCTTGACAGCAGTTTTGGGGTGATATTCTGGTGGATGGCCATTTCATTCTGTTTGCATGCATCATTCCCCTGCCTGCTGTAGATAAGCAGTCACATGAAGTGCTGCCTCAGTCTCCATCAGCTACAGGGTATCAGCCCTGGGTGCAGGGGGAGTAAGGCTGGAGTTCACATTTGAAGAGCTAGTGAAGTTCAACTTCATTTTGCTGAGAGTAACTTTGGGCGAGGATCAATCACCCTCATTCCTAATTAGTCAGTATTTGATGGCCCAACTCCTCTCTTTCAGCCTTTCTAGGGCTTGGTGTTGTGCAGTGGTACCCAAATAGCTGGCATCACTAGTTCTGAAAGAGCAGCAAGCTGTCAGGGACTGAATGTTTCTCTGCCTTTTACTCTGCCCTTGAGCACTCTAGCTTATAAGTGATAAGCCTTTTAACACCTCTTTAAGATAGAGGTAAAGGGCAGTGCAAGAAATTCATCTAATGGAAGACCAGAAGTGGGGGCTTTTTTGCTGTTTCTAAGAGAATTCCTTCATTCTATCTTATGCTCCATCTGCAAAGCCATCACTGCTCCCCTTGGGAGTGTGTTTGTGCTGAATGGCCTTCAGCTACCAGTAACACAGCCTTGGCCAGGAGAGTATGCACAGAGGCATGCTAGAAACCGCCACGTTGCAGAATAGGCTGGGTTTCCTTTCCAGAGGATCTGTCCAAACCTCTAGCGTACGTCTGGGCTCCAGATGTGACAGGAACTGCATCTGTTTGCTTTGCTTCTCTGGGCTTGGATGGGATAGCACAAATGTGCTAGCACCCAGCATCAAATTGAGTGGCCAGGAGAGGATGTAAATGTGAAGGTGCGAAGAATGTATATACTGTGTATACACAGATAAAACCTGTGTGACAATATATATATATTTATACATTCAGATATGTTCTTACAGGACTGCAGACAGAGACAAGTCAGCTTGTTCTGCAATGCGTACATAGAGATTAGGCCCCTAAGCCTTATGGCTGCATAAATAGAACAAGCACCAAGCACCAAACCAGCACACCATGCTGCAGTGGGGCTTTAGTATCCAGCCAAACTGGAGAGCTGCTCGTTGCCAGCCTGTAGGTGAGGCTGGTTGACAGGGCAAGATTTCTAAAGACATTTGCCATGAGTAAGATTAATATACCTGCTGGATTTTGAGAATGGAAAACTTCAGTTCCAAGAGTTGTTCATTATCAGCAGTTCGAGTTTTCATTTAAATCCTCAGAAGAGTGATGATTTAAAAATGAACCAACAACCAAAAAATGGAATCATTTTGCTCAGTGATCAGCCATTCCTGTTGCAAATCTCTTAGGCTTTTGGTTTATGGGTTTATCTGAAGTTGTTTAACATAACCTTTTGCAAGGAGCTTTGGCTGAAAGGAGATAGGCTAATGGCCAGGAATCCTGGCTAAGCTAATGCTCCAGTCTTTACAGTGAGTTCCAGGCATGTTACAGCAGTTTGGTGTGGCTAGGAAGTCTGGGAATGTTCCCTGCAGCTGTGAAATGATCAGAAGTTAATAAAGGCTGTCTGGAGATGCAGCAAAGTGACTCCAATGGGAGGAAGCCACCCCATTTTGCTGCAAGCTCCAGGTAACTTCTCTATAACAAGGCTGCTGATGAGATTCAAAGCATGTGTAGCTTGCTTAAAGTTAATGTTTCTCTGAACAGAGGTCCATCAGAAAGTCTGTACTAAGTCACAGGCAGTCCAGAAATGCATGGTGGAATCCCTCACAGGGCTCCAGCGGTTTCCTTGGGCTGCAGAATTGTGGGAATTGATTCATACTTAACCTACAGTCTTGATGGTTCCATCCCTGTGTGTAATTGAACATAGGTTTTCATTGGCTGCACGCAGCTGACGTGGCTTAAGCAGACCTGGTCAGTTGGTTTAAGCAAAACATGACTCAAAACCCTCAGGCTCCCCTTTATTCCAAGATAAGAAGTGCATGACAAGTCTCCATAAGTATGTGGAACAGCCAGCTGGCCTTAGAGACTTGACAGTCCCAAAGAACAGCATACTCCCAGCAAGGAGATTCTAGACAGACTATCACTTCCACCCAGCACCAAGGAGTCTTTACCTTTCTGCAGTCAATCCATGTGATCAAGTTCCTTTTACTGTAGTCCTGATGCCTCAGGATAGAATGAACAGGAGAATCCTACTGGAAAGAATGGGTTGCTCTGATTCATCTGTCCTCAGGGGTACCCTTGAACTCTTATTCTTAAGTGACAAGGGAAACACTTGACAGCTTGATATGCCCTGAGAGATGTGATTTGCATTCCTGTTGCTGCCACATGCAGTAAGGGTTGCTGGTGTAGCCTCATGAATGGCACCCTGTTCTAAAGGTCTTGGGCTGGGGTGCTGGTGCACATTAAAACCAACCTGGCTGCAGTTCAGTTGGATGTGACAGCTCCATATGCACTGACACCTCTCTCCTTGTGCAGCTGGTGAAGTTATGCAGTGGGATGATTGAAGCAGGCAAAGCCTACATCACCACCAACAAGCACTTTGTCACCGGAGTCCGGGACTTGTCACAGCAGTGCAAGAAGGATGAGATGATTTCGGTAAGTGATCCTTTGGAATGGAGCATAGGATACTGTGAGGCCTGGGGAGCGTTAACCTTCCTGATGCTGTGAATGGAGCATCAGGATCATCAGCATTAAGTAGCCATTTAATATGAGATTTTTAGAGAAGTATAGAGATAATGCAATGCTGAAAGGTCAGAGTGAGATTCATTGTTTGCAGGGAGAACTGGACTTCTAAGAAGCTGCAGTGCTGGCAAGGCTGATGGAATCTAGGTCAGTAGGCATCAGTGACTTAGGAATGTGAGAACCAGCCTGCACAAGTGACAAGTGACATCTTGATTGCAGCACTGAACTGGAGAGAACAAGGAGCCTATGGCTTCAATGCCAGGCATTTTGAAACACCTTGCCAGGCAGCAGAGTGCCTCTTTGGTATAATGAGTGTGTCTCTCAGCCATTGAACCCCTGGGAATGAAGGGCAGCTGCTTCTATTCACTGTCAGTCTCTTCACCTTTCTTTGCAGGAGTGCCTTGACAAATTTGGAGACAGCCTGCAGGAAATGATTAACTACCACATGGTAAGATGCAGCTTCCTCTTGTATTGTGTGCTGAGGGCAACCTTTCTCAAGGCACTCATTATGGTCTCCTGTGTTTGGCTTACCTGACACTGCACAAAGGTGGGGTCCACAAAGGAAGTGTTTTCAGGTTCCAGTCCCTGCTCACTGTGTAGCCTTGAGAGCAGCAAAGGGCTGGGAGTTATTGTTGCCATTTGCAACAAGATTGAATTGGATGAGCTGTGACTCTGTTACTCACAGTGATCCATCCTGATGCATCATGTAAACTTTCCATGGGTTGCAGAGAAGGTTCTGCTGAATGTATGTATTGCCATATAGGTGCCTTTTGGCTTATTTCAGATCAAAGATATACAATGAATATGAAGTTAAAGATCCCTTCATCAAAGGAAGAGAAGGGCTAACAAAGGTCCCACACTCCACATGCTTGGTTCTTCTTTTTGGACAGACCAGGCTTTTATAGTGAGGACAGACAGGTCCTGAGGAGCTCAGACAACTCAGGACTCTGGCTTTTAGCAGCTTGCATGTATAACCATGTTGTTGCAGATCTGGAATACTCTCTGAAGCTTGGCATTCACATTTTGACATTAGGACACCAGCAAGGCTGTGGATGGATCAAACTGAAAGGATTGCTTTGTTCAGCTGATGCTGGGAGCAGACTCAGTGCATTTTGTGCAGCTCCATGGCTAAGGATAACACAGGACATATTAATGATACACTGAGATGAAAGGAGGGAAGTGTCCAGACAATGCCTATTCTCCTGAGCTGACTTTATCTCAGTAACAGAGCCCAACAAATTACAATCTGCCCTTTCTCCAGCCATGACATCTGTAAACCTCATAGAAGAGGAAGGTGCTTCATGCTTTGTGGCTCCATGCCAGACCTACAATATTAAGTCTGTAACTCAGATGGAGCTTAAAGCACAAATGCTGTAGAGCTTCAGGGTGCCAGCACTGCCCTGACCCATTTTATACCACAGTGCCCCTGTCTAAGTACATTAGGCATGATGCTTTATTTTGGGATGCAAGTTAACCACATGTACCTGCAGAAGAAACCGCATCAAGTCCTTGTAATTATTTCATGAAGCAGGTGGGAAGGCTGTTTCCTAGTTAAAAATGATAGGGAAGAGGTAAAAAGTGGTGTTTGTGGGGATAGAGTGAACAAACCAGTGTGAGCATCAGAGAAAAGGTGTGTTTGTGTGAAAACAGAGAAAGTCAAACCCTGGTTTTCTGATGCTGCTTAATTTCCCTCTGATAACATAAGGCCTTTTGGCCAAGGAGCATAAGAACCCCTGAGCTCCTTCCTTCCAGGGATCACATCACAGCAGCACTGATGGGCTGAGCAGTGCATGCAGCCCAGGCAGGCAGGAGCAGTCCCAGCCAGGAGCCTCTGGCTGCAGGATGCT
Organism: Forpus xanthops; assembly: GCA_032466535.1. Classification (NCBI taxonomy): domain Eukaryota; kingdom Metazoa; phylum Chordata; class Aves; order Psittaciformes; family Psittacidae; genus Forpus; species Forpus xanthops. The sequence goes on along the minus strand of JASSUY010009205.1, from coordinate 5,618 downwards.
GTCGGCTGTGCAGCTTCCCTGGATCCCTGCTTTCTGCCAGAATTGGCACTTCAGGGATTGCTTTTCTCTCAGCCAACTAATAAGCAGAAAGACCTTCCCAGAGCTGTCAAATCCCCACTGGAATAACCCTTCCCATGCACCCCACCCTCTAGACTCCTCGCTACATCTGGGACAGCATTTCCCTCCCATCAGCTGCATGCATAAGGGAAAATGTACTTAGATCCTCCCTCCTCACTGCCTTTGGAGAGCACCCTCCTCCCTTGGTGCTCAGCAGTGTGAATCCCTCTCCAGGAAATGGCTTAGGAATGATGGCTGCATCTTGAGCCCTTTCTGATGGCTGTTCAGTTAATGGAGTTATTTTTAGTGCCTTCTGCTGTCTCCTTTGTGTGTGCTATGTGCGTGTGTGTGTATGTGTATCTTGGCTCATCTGTGTCTGGGGAGCTCAGCAATGAGACAGTTGTAGTGCTTATTTCAGGAATGCGGCCAGGACAGTATGTACAACTGGAGCAAGTTAAAAAGAAGGAAAATGTCCCCTAAAAATCAGATGCAAAAGCTTATTCTATGATTTTGTTTCTAGAACAATGAATGTCCCAATTCTAGATGAGCAAAATCCAAGCATGAAACCTGCTTGAATGTAGAAGATGAACACACTGAGCTGCAGAGCTTTCCCACCTTATAATGCAGAGGGAGGAAAAAGCATAAAAGCAGCCTTAGAGGAGAGATGACACAGAGAAAGTTGAGTTCAGAAGAGCTGCAGTCAGTGTCCTGTGCCTTTTGTGCTCTCAACCACATGCATGTGGGCTAATGCTCTTTCCCAGGCAGTTCCCTTTCTCTGTATGACCAGAGAGAGAAGAAAAGTGAAAGGATGCAAGTGAAAGCACTGTTGTGATGGGATCACTCTAACTGAGCCCCTTAAATGCATCTTCAGCAGCATCTTCAGAAGCTGTAACAGGAACGTTGCCCTCATCAGTCCTACCCCAGCTTCATTATGTCCTCAGCTGCCATAAATCACTGCAGCTACGTCAGAGGGATCCTCCAGCAGGAGCAGCATCAGCTTGCAGGGGAGATTTAGCTTTGCTGAGTGAGCCAGGAGGCATTTCCTGCTGACAAGGAGAAAAGCCACCCAAGCTGTGATGAGTCAGTGAGGCAGATGGCAGATGTCATGGGTGGAGGGTAGTGGTGGAGTGCAGGGAGGAAATGAAACTGGACAGGGCTTCCACAGCCTGTTCTTCACAGGGTTGGGGGGACCACCTGTGTTATCTGACAGGGTCCAGGGGCATCATTTGTGGATGCAGAGTGACAGGGGAGATGCTTTCTGTCATCTCACAGCTTCATAGTTTTGGCTATTGTGCTCTTGTGCAGTGATATTATACTAGTGTAACAGACTTCTGTGAGCTGCTGCTCTTGAAGTTTGGTACCAGTCCAGCAGTTACCATGAGCTCAGTGCTGCAGTTGGGGTTTCAGAAAGACTAGGTTTTGTCAGTGTCTGAAATATCTTAGGATGTCTCCTTTCTAGTTAGGGGGGAGAATCAACTTCAGTAACATCTAAGGGGCAGGAACAAATGTCCTTTGACCAAAGCACAAACTGGAGCTCGAGCTTTTTGTGAGCAGCTCGACTTCAACCTGGTTCAGAAGTTAAACTTAGACTGTTGACATCTGACATGTGTGATAGAAGTACTGTTTTCATCTTGTTTTCCAGAGCACAAATCCTCAAGTGAGCTATATTACAGAGGCATCACAGATGGAATGCTGTTCATGGGTGGCATTTATCTGGTGGGCCATTGCTCAAGAGATGAAGGACTGAATCATGTAGCCAGACAGCAATAAAAGTCATTTAAGCATCTCCTGCCAAACTGAGGATGTTTGAATTCTGCGTGGACCTCCTGCCCCTTGGGTTACTGCATTCAGCTGCTAGAAGCTGCAGTGAAAGAGAAACATACTGTAGGAATATGAAGTCAAGGAGAAATGTATAGTATGCTGTCATTGTTGAGGTTTTGTTGTTCAACAAGTGCAGTGGTATTTATACATTCTTTCTAGAGCTGTGTCAGGCACACACACTGGATAGATATGCCATAGAGAACCCAGGTCTTGCAGATCCTCTTTGCAATGCTGCAGGAGGACAGGTAGTTGCAGAGAAGAGGAAGAGGTGAAGCTGTCAGGAGAGATTTCCAAAGCCTTAAAGCAGTTGAGAAGGAGCAGAATGGGCCATCTTTGAGGAGCAGGGTGCCTGACAGGTCAGGGATGATCCCCTTCTGCAGGGAGGGGCGTCACTTTTGTTCCCCAGCAGATGCTGAGAGGTAGCTGATGGAATCCCATGTGGGCAGTGCTGTAACTGCCTCTTTCTCTCACAGACATGTTGCAGTGCCCCTGCTTTGGGACAGGATTTCTGAGAGCAGATAAAAGGATCAAGCTCTGATTCTCAGGCCACCAGACAACCAACCCTCATTTAAACTCAGTGCAAACCAGCCCCCAGACTATGTCAAGGGTAGTGGAAATGAGGCCTCCAGTCTGGCCATAAGGGAGATAAGCACAGAGATGTGACTCATCCAGCTCATGGCTGGGTGGTGGAGCTGGACAAGGGGGAGCTGCCTCTGTCCATGTGTCAGGCAGCTGCAGAGGAAGCTCCACACCCTGTATCTCACATCTGGAGCTAGCTCTTGCAGGATAGCTGATGTGCTTAATAAGCTTTATCCCATCTCAGTATGTTTTTTAGTGCACTGGTAGACATAATGGCTTGACCAGCTTCACCTGGGGCCTCCATCCATCCCCTCCACCCGTGGGTGCGCCCAGACACTCCATTTAAGCTGCACCCCAGAACCTTTGGTCTTGATTTGACCTCTGCTGTAACAGCACAGGTCTCTAGCTCAGCTACAGCTATCCAGCTTGATCTTGGTGGAACCATGTCATCATCTCTGAACCAGGCCTGCTTTCTTGGTATGGTGTGGTGGAGCCTTGGCTGGTGAGGTCCATGTCATATCTGCTGCATTATCCCTCGTCAAGCTCCTGATCCAATGGTCTCTGCTACTCCTAGCCAAAATCCTACTGCAAATGCTGTTCATAGAATCATAGGGCTGGAAAGGACCTTTAGATCATCTAGTTCTGTTGCCTGCTTTCAGTCTCTACTCAAGCTCTATTCCCACGTGCAGTGGTGATGTCCTACTTCTGAGCTTCATGCATGGAAGTGCTGAGAGAAGCAGTTCACAGCCAGGTGATCTCATGTATTTTTAGCTTCTGCTTTGCTTTGGAGCCTGGTGGGATCTCCTCTTCTCTTGTAAGCTCTTGTGGGACTGTAGCAATGGCATCCCTTTGTTCTCTCTGATGTGTCTTGATTTTAGGCTTGCACTTTGAGAATTAACATCCTGCTCTGATGATCTTACTTGCATTTCTTGGGAGCATGAGATTCCTGTCAAACACAGGTTTGGATTTATCCCGTTGCCACAAAAGCCCATGCTGAGAAAGGGCGATGTAGGACCTAGCCTTTTGCTGCTGCTGGGTGAGAGCTGTGCTTAACTCCCTTCTTCCACGTTGACCCTTCTCAGCACAGATGTGTGTGAGTCATGGGCTGGACTTCCCATGTCTTGGTGGAAGCTGAGAGGGTGGGGTGATATTTGGTCTGGAAAAATCTTGACAACAAAGAGTTTGTTCCAAATATGTCTGGGAAAGGGGAGGAAGCCAAGGGATGACTTCAGGTTTGAAACTGTAGCTCTTAAAGCTCTTTAATTTGTGTTGAAAATGGAATGAAGGGCCCACCTCAACATATTCCCCTGGTGCTCCTGCCTGGCAAAATTAATGCAGAAGCAGTCAAAGCAATGCTGCTATCATAGGATGCTTCTCAGCAGAGATGCTGCTGGCAGGAAAGGCTTATTCATTACCTGGTATCCCTTCACAAACCACTTGGCAATCCCTGCCCCATGTGAATCAGTGCAGGCTAGGAGGAAGGGCGTCATCACAGTGATATGGAGCTCAGTGCATGGATACAGGAGCAGGGGAGAGGAGTACTGACAGAGCCGGAAGTGGATGAGTATATATATATAGTCTATCTTCCTCATTTGGGCAGTTTTCCTCTTTGGGTACAGACATTTAAATTAAACTGCCACACAGCAATGTCCCTGTACCACAGGCCTTAGGAATAGTGCTCATGTGATCACCTCCATTCCCTCTCAGTAAGCAGCTTCAGTAAAGGAGCATTAGGCCCCAAGCTGAGGAAGCCCAGTTCCTTTGATTCTTATGTATCCTGGAATCTGTTCTTCCCTGAAATGTCCCAGGGCACTTGTCTGCAGTCCTGAGTATGGCATAATGATGTCCCTTCCTTTCCCTGATGGAAATGTGTCCTGATGGAAACCAGTGATAGAAGCTTTCCAGATGTAGGTGCAGGTGGGAACCAGATGGCTTTCTTACTGCTTGCCTGTCCCTGCATGGTATCAAGTATTACTTTGGGAAGCAGCTCCATGGGAACAGTTGCAGGCCAATGCCTCTTGTAGTCTTGTTGGAGAGAGTGAATGGATGCCAAGAGCAGTAAATAATTTACATTGGTAAAAACACAATTCTGGGTGGTCTTGGTTTTCTTTCCTTCCCCTTTGCATTGCATCTGTTCATATTTAGAGGCTGTTCATGGCTGTTTATACTCAGCTGGTCCTGGCAGGTCCCTTGCTTTCTCCTTGGCTACAGCAATCACATGATGAGTGTGTTGGAGGCTCTGCAGCCAATGCTGCTGCTTCTATGCAGACTGCTTTGCATTCTGCTTGGGGTGCTACATCTGGGCAGTGTCTGCTAACCTCCTAGTAGGAGGTGTTAGGTAGGGAAGATGTCTGTTTAGGCTGGGAATGCGAATGACAGACTGGTTTGTGTTGGAAGGGACCTTAAAGGTCTTCCAGTTCCAACCCCCTGCCATGGTCAGCAACACCTTCCCCTAGAGCAGCTTGCTCCAAGCCCCATCTAACCCAGCCTTGAACACTGCCAGGGGTTGAGCAGCCACAGCTTCTCTGGGCACCCTAATCATGTCCCAGGGGGAAGGTGTTTTTAGTTCTGTTCTTTATCACACTACCCTCTTTTTAATTGGCAGTTAATTAAATCAGTATTCTCCAAGTTAAGTTTGTTTTGCCTGTGATTGTAATGTGAGAGATCTCCCTGTACCCCTCAACTCATGAGCTTTCTCATCTTGTTTTCTCCCTTGTCTTGCTGAGGAGGTGTATTCAGAGAGTCTTGGTGAGTACCTACTCACCACCTCCTCACAAAAAGGGTCTGCTTTTGGCAATGCCAGCTCTTTTGCAGTGTAAATGGTCTGAGAGAACTCCTGCCCCTTGGATGATGCACAGCTCCAGGTTGGGCAGAGAAAAGAGATTCAGAGCAGCCCTGAGGAGAAGGGCTTGAGAGTGTTGGTCGATGAGAAAATGAGCATAAGCTGGCTGCAGTATGCGCTTGCAGCCCAGAAAGCCAAACGTATCCTGGGTTACATCAAAAGGAGTGTGACCAGCAGATCGAGGGAGGTGATCTTGCCCCTCTACTCTGCCCTTGTGAGACCTCACCTGGAGTATTGTGTGTAGTTCTGGTGTCCTCAACATAAAAAGGACATGAAACTGTTGGAACAAGTCCAGAGGAGGGCCACGAGGATGATCAGG
>JASSUY010009204.1:0-34499 GCA_032466535.1 Forpus xanthops | reverse complement strand
GTCTCATGCTCTCCCAGTGAGGAGGAGAAGCTGGGAGGTAGCAGAGACAGGACACCTGACCCAAACTGACCAAAGAGGTATTCCGTACCACAGCACATCACACTGAGGATGAAAAAAATGGAGAGCAGAGACCCGAAAGGTTGGGGGTGCACTGCATGGTCGTGCTTCATACTGGGTGGTGAGCAGTTGTATTCTTTTTCCTTGCATTTCCTTTTTCATTGTAATTATCTCAACCTGTGGGAGTTGTATTCTTTCGATTCTCCTCCCCATCCCTCCAGGAGCAGGGGGAAGAAAGAGGGGGGAGTGAGTGAGCAAACTGCATGAGTTACAGCTTAATCCACGACATTGATTTATTTTCTTTTTAGGGAAGGAAAGTAAGGAATACTGCCTTTCTAGCCTTCTACAAGGAAGGACATGTGAATGCATTTTGATGTTATGTTTTTAAGATTCATTACATAATGTAAGTAAGTAAAAATGAACTAGTCTCTTCACTGGAACTTAGTGATGGCCTAGACAATGGTGGTAATTATATGATTATGCTCAGTAGAAGAAAATAAAGATAGATAGCTACATGTATATTTAGTGTTTCAGAAAAGCTAATTTCCAAGACCCAAAGAAAATTAAGATAAAATTCTGACTAGCAGCAAAAAGATTTACAGGAAATTTTAAGTGGAAGTGGATATGAGAAAGGGTTTATGGAATAGACAGATATCTGCATTGCCTTACTGAAAAGGACATCTTCTAGAAGTCCATTGCAGCTCAGTGGTAATAAATTGAACAGTAATTCTCATGAAAAGCAGTGGGAAGAAAGTGGAAGATAGGGTAGATAAAAATTAACCAATAAATATTGGGATGTAAAATACAGAGTTTTTAAAGGAAGATAAAAGACTTGTTATCATATTTCATGATTAAATGTTTTTTTCAAAATTATATATGCCATCAACAATAGCATTTTGAATACCTTTGCAATTTGCACGCATACAGGATGTATAATCATGCAGAGAAACCAAATAGAATCCACATATAGCTGCATTAAAAAAAATTATGAGCATGGAGCTAATGTGAAATGAGAAAGTGTTATAACTGCTCTATTAGCAATCATTAATCTAACCATTAAAATGTTATTGACAAAATGTGTGTGCCTTTTTTAAACACTGGGCCTAGCCCACTTACTGGTAAACATTTTTGGTGCTTAGCTTCCGAGATCAGAAAAAAACATTAGGTGATGAGAGATAATCCAGGAAGTTGAAGGAGTACTAGCACTATGTCAGTATTCAACAAGGGTGCTAAAATATTCCACAAAACCTTAATCCCAACTTCACTTCTAAGCAAACTAATGTAAAAGCCACTGTGGGAAAGCAGTATCAAGACATGCCAATACCTAAACATCTGCTTCCACAGGTGTTCGTCTCTTCTACTTGCCAGAAGCAAATGATACCTTGTCCTGCTTACCCTATACAAATCAGCAGCCCTTCTTTGTGCTTGCCAGTGCAAAGGACTGTGTAAACTACCTACTTAGTGGTAGGACCCCCTCTTACTTCCCTTGCTACAGTTCTGGCTGGAGAAAACAATAAATTGAATATATTGTCTTGGTTAACTAATTTTTCACCAAGTTGTTTAGGAAAGCATATCATGTCAACCAAGCTTTTCTTAGCTAAATACAATTTTTACATGTACGGGCATGGAAAACATATAAAGGGGAAAAGCTATCTATTCTTTCTTGATAGCTTCCTCATTTAATCTTAAAAAAATTAATTTTTTCATTACTATGTAGGCATGGAAAGTCATGTGGAGCTATTTGTTAGTTCTGAACCCTAAGTATAATGCAATTGAGATAAACTGTCATATTTCAGATTATATTTGAATAAATTAGAAGCGTTCAAAATAAAAACCTAAACATTAAATGAATTTAGAACTGTTCCTTTTCCTCTGTTTGCTAAGAAGTTGGAATTTTTATAATAAGTTTTAAAATAACATTTGTACGTATATCACACCACATAAATATATTTAGTTTTATATATTTGCAAAGCCATTGTCAAAATTACCTTTTTGAGAAGTGTGATGATGAAGGAGGAGTTACAGACAGAATACTGAATCTCATTGTCAATGGGGATAACGTTGAATAAGTTGCTTGTGGCTTTATCACACAAAAGAATAGTTGCCATTCTGTATGTAAGTCATCACCATCCCACTTGTCAGAACTGTATAAAATAAAATCTGTTAGAAGCAGGAACATGAAAAGCAATTTGGGAGGAAATATCTGTGTTTTGGATCATTCAAACTGCTCTTGTTAGAACATTTGAACTAAATAAAATCTCTCAAAAGTTTCTTGTTCAACCACAATCACTATAATCTGCATTCATTATAATACTGTGCATTGTACTCCTTTGACAGCAAAGCTCAGTAGTCAATATGGCTCTTTTCAGCACTCTGTTGTAGCAATCTCATATAGTTAATAATTGAGACAGATGAACTGTATAAGAATTTCACAATTGTACCAAATGCATGTTGGCCTTTTACAGCCTTCAGTTAGCAAGCAAATGCTTGAAACAATACCTACTACAATAACTTCTTGCTTAGCTTTTAGAATAATTTAAATGGAAGAGCTAAAATCCATATTTTAAGTCCAGAAGAAAGAGTGGTCTAGCAATGTAGTTTAAAATACATTAAAAAAAAAAAAATAAAAAAAAAAAGACAAAACGCAACCAGCAGTTAAAAACATAAAATATCAATATATGCAAATGCACAGCAATGACATCCAAACAAACAACTTTATATAGGTCATAAAGATGACAAAGATCCATATTATATGCAACCTATGCTTCTAAATGATATAAACTTTCTTTTACTTTTCCATATATCTATCTAACTTCATTTGTTCCTGTCTTGTAAATCATTTTCTTTGATGTTTAATTGTCTTTTATATTTAGAATAATGTCTCATTGAATGTATAAAAATGTCAAACAATGGTGAAGTCTAGAAAATACATATGCTTAATGCCACAGCTGTTAGGCAAAGAAACAAAGCCCAAGATGCCCTGAAGTGGCTGTTAATCAAGTCTGCACATGATATATAGGATCCAAATATTTGTATGAGTTTTGAGGAGACTTATATTTGATAAAATTAATATTTTTTTCTAATTTTGTATGCGAAGGCTGACACCACAAAATCTTAGGGCCATGGAATAATTCAGGATGGAACATACATCAGGAGATTTCTAGTCCAACCTCCTGCTCAAAGAGGGTCAACTCTGAGCTCAGATCAGGTTGTTCAGGGCTTTGTCTGGCCTGGTATTGAAAACATAGATGCTCTAGACCATGCAACCTGTCTGGGCAACCTGTGCCGCTGCTTGGTTGTCCTCATTGGGAAAAAGGTTTTCCCTATATTAAGGCAAATTTTTAAGCAAAAAAAAGCCCCAGAGAAGAAGAGTTTACAGTTTGCTACAGTTTACATAATTTATTTTTTTGTGTTTTTTTTTTTTGCAAAAGTTTAATTTTTACAGTCAATGTAACTTAAATGTATTATTTCTTATCGGATCATCAATTATAGTTTCATGTGAAGTGAGCAGTATGACAGAAAATTATTGAATCCATTTATATATTTCTTTTCTTGCCCTGTATGCTTTGATCTTTCATTAATATATGAAATATATTAATGGTTACTCCTTTCACATTTCTGAAGGAGGGAGAATTTTTATTTCTTTTTTGATGTGCACTAGACCATCTGTGTTTTTTTGTCACCATAGTTGCCAAATCAGTTATGAGCTTAGTATTAAATCCACTACAAATTTTATTGAAAATAAAAAAATAAACCTTCTCTATGTATGTGTATTAGGCTCAAACTTTAACCTCTTACTAAATGATAATCAGTTAAAATCATGGCTTGTGGTCTAACAGTTCAGTTTCTTAGGTGAGATATCATCCTTTTCACTTCAACTCAGGAAATAATGCACTTCAGTCACAGAGCGTTGGACAGTATCAGATGAGAGATAAACACACAGTCACTCAGTACCACAGTGTGTATTTTTAATAGAAGTAATATTCCTCTCTGATGTTAAGTGGAATTAGGAGCATGTCCCAAATGTCTATACTGAAACGTGTGAAGCAGACTCAAAGTGGTCTAAATAGAGAATGCATTTTTTTATTCTTCTGATTATTTTTCTATTTCAGAAATTCTTTATACCATGGGTTTATAGATGCTATTAGATCCTTTCTTCTTTATGTAGGTATGTATGTACTTACATCTGCACAGTTTTGTGAGCCATAGGGAACTGTGGTTTGAGAAATGCTTGTATGTTCTATCACAAAAATGGAGTTCAGACTGCCTGCTAGATGTATTCTTAGTCTGCGGCTATGAAGTTGCAACAATATGTTTTTTTCTCCCTTAGTTACTGGAAGGACTGTGTAAAATTAAGCAAGGATTATATAAAATGAATGGGCAGCTCTCTTTTCTAAAGGATCTTCTTAATTTCTAAGTTTTTTCATGACATCTTTAAAAAAATGGCATTATATAATTAACACTGGAAAAGTCAATAAAATCTATACTTTTTCTGTTAGAATAATCCAGTGAAGATGGTAATAAATATCCTATCATATCGTATGTCTGCTATGGCAAATTTCACTGAAATTTACTCTTTGAATGAACCAAACTTATCTTCACTTGGTTTTCCTTGAAAATGTTCTTTGCCTGAATGAACAGAAGATAGTTTTTTTTTTTATCTGCCACAAAATCCAAATTTTTAAAGATTTTTTAGCGTTACTTTGGTAATGATGTTATAATTTTAATCATAGATATTCTGAAGATAGTCTTTGCAAACCAAATATGGAAGACCGGTGGGCTGGATGGAATTTTAGCTGACTGCATTTGGGCACAAATCTGTGACTAGAGAAAGACCTAAAAAGCCATTGTATTTCTTAAATTCTCCTGATGAGGAACAAGTTTCTGTAGTCATTATACTTTCTTCACAAAACTTACCTAAGTTTTCCTAGGCAAGAACACTCTGTTCATCTGTGTTTGTGCCAGATTTTGATTAGGACTCTAGAGTACTACTGCAATATAAATAATTAATAATTATAATTATGCTAATAGCAAAAGGTTTTAATGCAAACAGAAGGGAATATTGGTTTTCAATTTGCTGTTGATCTGATTAGCAGTCATGCTTTATAGAAACAATGGTACAATGAGAACTAAAATCAGTGTCATTTTTTGGCAGTTTGTGATCTTTCATTATTCCTGCCTTCATTAAAAAAAAAAAAAGCTCCAAAAAACAAACAACCAAATAAAAAAAAAAAGAAAAAAAACCCTCTTAATATACTTTTTCCATATAAGGCTGCATTTTGTCTGATATGGCAGCTTTGTACAGTATGAGCAATGGGTTTCTGATGCCATTAAGGCATGGCACCACAAACTGGCAAAGAATGTCTATTTTTATTTACTATTTGACTTGCTCTTCAACGTGTCATTTAGTACTTACAACCAAAATACTTGTCCATCTAATTTGATTAGGCAATTGCGTGCAAAATAGATTATATAAGGAAATAAGAAGTTAGAACGTTGACAGGGAGGTAAACACTTTTCATGAGAAATTTCAATACTTTAATAAAATACTAAAATGAAAAGCTAAAACAGAAAGCAAAATAGAATCTTTGGGCTATGGCAATAGATAAACTACACACACTTATAGATAAGAGAATCAATGTAGAATTTTTCTCTGTTAAGAATTCCTACAGATTAAAAAAAAAATCTGTAGTTATTGACATGATTTAAATATTTATTTAAAACATTGTCTTGGAATCAGTCTCTTTTAAAAATTTCCTAAAATCACTTGGTACAGTAATCTATTAAAAAATTGTTGCAGTGGGTTTTATTTGGCCTTGGACAAGCTAAATTATGCTAGTGAATTTATTGCTCTTCTAATATAGTTGAGCTATGTTTTTGGCCAACCTATTTATTCATTTCTAAGCTTTTATGAACCTTGTTCTTATATATGCAAATATGGGTTAGAATTTTCAATAGAAAATGGGCATTTACATATAATTGATGCAGAATACCCTGATGACAAGCTCATTCCAGCTCATTATTAGTGGAAATAAACAGTCCTGGAACTTCAGAGGTTACAAATGAGTTTGCCACTGCAATCATTTTCCATTTGCTCCAGCATGATAAGGGATGATCAAACAGCCAGTTATAAACAACTTCAGGAAAAACAAATAATAAGCTATATACCTCTCCAGTTAGTAATAATCTTCTTCCTCACATGCAGACTGGTTTAAAGAATATCTTTGCTATGCAACTGCAATTTCATAGTATTTATCAATGTTTTTTTTACCCTTTAATCAAAGAAACAGTGCTCATAGAACTGGATTCCAAGAAAAAGGCTCTTTCCAATTAATTTTAAAATAAATTAATTCACAGAAAAGTTAAATTTGCTAATGCAAGAGAGTGCACCCTACTTGATAGCCATGATCTCTTGAATGGTTTATTCCTCCTTATTTAGTATTGCAACATATGAAATCATCTGTGAAGACACTGGCAATATACCAGAATAAATGAGGACATTTGGTGTGCTTTGTCTCAGTCTCTACCTACAAAGACCATTAAGTTTTCAAATGATGTGTTTAAATTTGTTATCACTGAGCAAAGTATTAAATTATTTTTCTTTATGAGCATTTTTGTAGTCCTGATATTCAATATTTATGAATATAAAAATGTGGGCAGGAATGTTGAGGTCACCTATGTTTTCCAATATAGCCATCCAGAAGGATCAGGAGAAAACTTAGGAAAAAAATCATTTACAGCTGTTTTCATGGGGAAAGAAGGTTGTATAATTCCTTACAGAGGATCAAAATTACATGCTTGCTAGATTGTGGAAGCGGCTGTAAGAGTATTAGGCATATGAAGGTTTACTGAGCTCTAGGGATAACACATAATTAAAAGACCCTTCCAGGATTAAAAAATAAAATAAAATGACTGAAAAGACAGATTTGATAACCATCTATGAAGCCTGGCTATGGAGTGGTAAACAAAAAGTCACCATCTCCCTATAGAGTGTGATAAGCAAAAAGTTTCAATCTCCCCACAGGCCACCCTCAAGACATGACATCCAAGGATAGTAATGAAATAGTGCCACAGAATCTTAGACATTTTTAGTCTAAGAAAAACAAGGCAAACAATAATCTCAGAATGGTCAATCTCATTTAAATTTAGGCTTCTAAAATCTGGTGTCAATTTGTTTTTGTATTGGGCCTCATCATTAAAAATATTTTATCTCATCTAATTTAGGACCCCCTGTTTTAAAAGGGCCATTGGTCATGTGAGAACTATTTCTCCACTAGCTATAAAGGAAGTCCGATGTAAGTAGTCTGAAGACCAAATCCAATTTTTAGATGGTCAATTCACAGTGGGTGAATCTATCCATGTAAGATTAATCACAATTCACTGGTAGTAATGCAATATATTGAGTGGATTTTTACTATAGATTTAGCACCACTGAGGGCTAGTTTCAGGATTCAGCATTTAGATATGCACATAATAATGTATACTTTCGTAGGGATTCATATTATACTAATAAAGAAATATATGTAGTGTTGCAGAAGCTGAATATCTGGGCTAGAGTAGTAAATTGCTCTAACACCTGAGCTTCAGAAAATATTTGCATGTATATTTGCATGTGTGTCTGCATCTGTATGTATACGTACATTTGCAGATAGCTCTCCCTTGTCACTCATTATGCAAAGCCTAGATTAAAAAAGGGCATAGAAATGTTGTAGAGTCCTTGTGACCTCAGGACATTTCTCTTGATAGAGAAGCCTGATCAGTGCACAGGAAGAGCAGTGCACCCTAAATGTGGGGCTCAGGGCTGATGCCCTGGGGAATTATGAGATTAACTTTATTGTTTGCATTGCAGTACCATCTGGGACTATCAGGCTTGGAGCTGGAGCCTTCTGTGGCAAGTAACATGCAAACAGCCAGAAGGTAGATCTGCCCTGGATTTGTTATAATTTAAATTAAAATGCAAAAGACAGCAGATGGATATAGACAGAAAGATGAAGAATAAAAAAATAAGGGGGAGGAGGGAAAACCAGTAACATTATATAGCATCAGTATTGGATGTTCGTAGGTAACTGTCCTGCAACATATGGGGGATCCTGAAGTTTGAAGGCATTTTAAAATCCACTCAAATAATAAATGCACATTAATGAGGTCAGATTGTGGGAGTAAAGTGAAGAAGAATGAGATCTCCTGAGAGACAATAAATAACACGAGCATAATCTGTGTTCCGCTTGACAACAAAACAGATACTCCATGAGGTTCATTCAAATGGATAGAGACTTAGCCAACATTCAACCAAATGTTTTTCTTGACACATAATTACATTTATTTCTTGTTTTACAATTAAAAAAAAAAAATCTTCAGCATTTTTTTTTTCTGATTGCTAATATGCCGCAGAAAAGGATTAATGAAAACCTAAAAACTTCGAAGCAATTCAGCTTGTTCACGACTTGTACAACCGCCAGTTATCACACTCTGAAGCTTGTTTTGGAGAAATAGTTACATAATTAAAGGGTAATTAACTGGGCCTACTCCAATCCCTTCATTACAAAACAAGAGTTAAAATATTGAAGCTTCTTCAAAACTTACTGAATATCTGTTCTGGCCTTCAGGGTATTTTTTCTTTTGTTAGAAAGACCAACAGTTTGGGAATCCATTCAATGACCTTGAGTTTGAAGTTGCTCCATCACTGCTAGATTTTACACCATTTAATCAGTAATATCCTCAAGAACATCCTGCAGTACAAGTGACACAAGGTAATTCAAAGCTGTTAGATAAGGGGATCCGAGGCACTAAAAGCCTGGGGCTGAATTTTTAAAGCATGCCTCTCCTATGTGCTTGGGTAATTTTGATAAACACAGCTATGCACATGCAAATAAAGGGAATACAGTAGAGACAATTCAGGGAACTACAATGTGAAACATTGCTCCTGAGGGGTAAGCTTCTGATCTTAGCTAAGTAAAGCAGCAGGTTAACATAGAATATCTAATATCAAATAGAATATATGGAATTATTCAAATACAATATAAGGAATTATCAATGGCTTTAATACATCTGAGAAAGGACTAATAAAATAGGGGAAAAAAAATTCTAGTGAATTTTTCTCTTTTATATTTGTTTAAATTCTTTAGCTTTTATTAATGGATACAGTAGAGGAATAGTCAGAGGTATAAGATTAGATGTCTTAAAAAGGTTAAAATGGAGTGAAATTTTTGTATTTGTTAAAATTCTTCACTGAACAAACTGTGAACAAACCTGTAAATAAAGCACTGGTGGCTGAAATTGCAATGTCCATTTTACAGATTGTCATTCTCTCAGTCTGAACTTCCAAAGTTTACTGTGCACTGCTGAAATCTATAAGGTATGGTAAAATGTATTTAATTGATAATAGTTTGATTAATAAATCTGAAATGTCAAGTTACTTAAGATTAATATGTGACTTAACTCTCTCACTGGCATTATCAACAGTAGTTCAGATAGTGAAAGATCTGGAATTCGTTTTAGGTAGTATTTGTCCTCACTTTAAACTGAAAAACAAATACATATTGTGTTGGATTGTGCAGTTATTTGTCACATCTGAGGAAGAAAGGAAGGAAAAAAGAATAAATAAGGAGTTTAAGAAAGGCAAGGAAGACATACTTGACTCGAATGTGAACAGAGTATGCAACTTTACCTAGTTTTGCTGTATCCAAGTTTCTGGAAAGAAGCAGATGAGGTCTATGAGCTTGTTGTTGGTCAGAGAACAGAATAAAATGTACCTTTTGAAGACTTGGTGTAACTTGGCGTATGCTTGCATAATTGCAAAATTGCAAGCAATTGAACTAGTCATCCTGAGGAGTTTCTGCCTACCAACACAGATGTGGCAATGGACATACTCCAGCCCATCCAAATAGGTAAAGTTATAACCAGGTTTCAGGATGAGGATGGGCAGGTCCTTATGCATGTCATCTCCTTCTTGAAGATTCATATCACTGTGGTTTGCAGCTGTCAGTAGAGCCAACATTACTGAACAGCAGATGCTGAGGGAACTGTTACATACAAAGGTCATTATTAAGACTGGGTGCATTTCAAGATGAGGATCCTGTACATAGCAGCATGTCCAGATTCTCTCTCCTCAGCATTCTGCGCACTGTGGAGTCCAGGAAAGATGCACAGGGTACTGTGTCATCATTTGGCTGTCAAAGTGCTGTGGTGCTTGGGGATACACTGTGAGATGATTTTCTTCTCTGACTGTTGAGGAGACAAGAAAAAGACATGTGTGAAAGCATGGAAAACCAAGTCATTATTCATAATTTATGTGTTCTTTTTACCTTGTATTTATAGGTTTGATGCTAAATCTCCAGGCATAAAAGGAAATTATGGAATACAGACTAAAGAAAAGAAGTCTAAGCTAGACTAAAATTTCACATTTTACTTCATTAAAAATACTGGACTACACAAAAAACAAATGCTGGGATAATCAATCTAATTATATAGTCATATAGGTCAATGTCTTTACTTGCCATTTAGTATCACTTGTTGATTTTACACCATTGTCTTCACAGGCAGTGCTTTACATTCATTTAGTTATAGATAAATACACATTGTGGCAAAACTACACACTTCTGCATATTCTTTGTAATATGTATTATAGAAAATTGCAGGGTGGGGTATTGCTAAAGCAGCAGAAATAAAATTGTTTCTATGGAAGCACTTTTTCCCTGCTGGTACATACTTGGACAAGATTTGGCTTTGAAGTAATAGCAAGTGTAAGACTTATTACATCTATTTCATTTTCCATACAGCAGAGGCACCTGAATGGGGAAGCACTGAGCGAGTGAAAACAAAAAGATTCAAAGAGCCAATGTGGCCATATTATCGCTAGGTCTGCAGCTTCAGCCATTTCTTACTGCAGCTCTGTGTCTTACTTCACTGGAAAGCAGGATTTTAACTTCTACTGCTTTGACTTTTTACTTACACAGCAGTAGCATTACACAGTGGTGTTGTCCATTGTTTTAGCATGTAGGTACTTAGGCTATACCATTTTGATTATATTGATATGTTCAAGCTGCATCTAGAAGCAGACCAGGAGTGCCTCTGAAGCAGACTGTGATGTTTATCAATGAGCATTTTTCTGAGTATTGGCTCAGACCTGAGGTTCCTTAATTCTCAAAAAAATTGTGACAAACTATAATTGCATTGGACATGTGTCTAATAGCAGTGGAGCATTACAGCAAGGATTGACATTTTTTTAGATTCTCGAGAAGAACACTAAAATCTGGCTCACGTTCTGAGGCACACAAAATGTAGGGACACAGACATGTTAGAAGCCCTCTGGGTGTGTTCATGCACTCACCCTCAGTTTTTCTCAGAGATGAATTCAGAGCTTTATCCTCTGATACAACAACAGCAGCTGCAAGTAGCACTGGTGTTCAGGTCACATTTTGGCTTTGAAAATTATTTTCTCCGTAACACTCTCATATGTGGTCTTTTGTCTAAGCTCAGACATGTGCCTTCTGAGTTTGGTGAGCATTATGGGAGAGATACAACAAAATAGGATTTTGTTTTGTATTTTTTTTGAAAATAAATATTGCAACTCAGTAAAAAAAAAGATACAGTTATGAAATGAAGGGAGTTTTGGAAACTATTGACTCAAACCAAACAATCTAATTTGTATATCAGCAAACAAGTACTTCATTACCTCTATATGTGCTCTCAAAAGCATTTTCAGTATTTTCTAAGATTGTAGAGGAACAAACAATAGCAATCACTATGTATTATCATGTATTTTAAGCGAAAATCAGCAGAGATGGTCTGGTGTTCAGCCTAGGTAGTCTTATTTTGAAAAATATAACAGAGAAGCATTTAGTTTATTGATCCAGTTTCTTCATTAGTTCCTATTGCATCTGTCTTCTTTCTCAGCATGATGGGCAGTGAAGCAGATAAAGATATAGTGCTGGAAACATTCAACAGTAACTGAAACCAAATTCTGCGCAACAGAAGAGCTGTTGGCAGTCTTAGTCTTTTTTTCTTTTTCCCTTCTTTTTCTAAATTAAAGCCTCTTTAATTGCAGTCTTTGGATCAAGTTGATCTTCATGTAATTATGCAATAGAAAATACAGCTACAAAAGTCTTGTCAGTATAATGCTCAATCCATTGATGTAGGTAAGAACTGGACCACACTGTCAGCAGCTTTGGTGAATTCTCCTTGTATCTTTCATACATGCTTTCAAAATTAAGTCTACTTTACTGCATTTGTGAACCAGAAAGTGGAATAGGTTCTTCCCAGAGCAAACCCAAACTACATGTCATTTTTTGTAGTCTGCTGCTGAAAATGTGATTGCATTTGCACAATGTTAGCCCAGTTTGACTAAAGAAAATGTAAGTATAAAAATTAGGGCATAAGAGTAAGGAAGTGCTCTCTAGTATCCTCTGAAGGATTGCCCCAGTCACATTGCAGTAGTAGAATACTCCTGGTTTGGCATCATCCTGAAGGAAAAATGAAAGCTCGTGAGAAAGGTAGAAAAAATCCTGCTTGAAACTGCCAAGATCACAAAGGATTACATTAAAAAGCATGAAAACATTCAGAAGCTTAATGAAATGACTGAGTCAATAACAGTTCATTTCTTTGGTCCTTGTGGCACATTTCATTCACTCCCTTTTTAAAATTAGATTATTTGTATTCTCTCCAGATTGAGTAATTCTCTAGCTATTTTATCCATGAATTACATTATGTTTCCTAACTGTACCTTTTTTTCCCCAGGATGTTGCATTTTCTCCCCAGTAGAGCTTTATACACTGAAATTTTGTTCTTGTCTCTTGGTGTTCATTTGTGGTGTTTTACATAATCTCTCAAATGTTCTGTGAATGCTTATATGTGGTATTTCTGTAGCTAATATAAATGCGTCTTAGGCCCAGCAAATTAGCATGGCTAATGAATAATTATAAAAGCTAGCTAGAGTAGTAGTTGCCATAGACCACAGAAAGGCTCAGACAACAGGTTTGTCAGTGTTTAATGCCTTTTTGGGAATCAATTTTGCAAATTCTGAAGCCAGTGCTACCTTGCAGCTTGCAAGCCTGAATTCTTAATATATGCCCCTGTTAAAGCCACAGGATGAAGATGTCTTTAGCTTCTCTGGCAGTTTTGACTCCATGGAACAGGATGCTTGCTTTTGGTCAGATGTTCTAGGAAGTATAGGTTACTTTTATTCAGATCACAGCCCTATAAAGTTAAAGAGCACTAGAGATAGCATGTCTAGTGTTGGAGGGAACTCTATTTTCTTAGTATTTTGTATCTTAAAGTAGAGTCTTATTTTTGTATTGTCAACAGTCTGTATGAAAAAAAGAGAAATCCTTTTGGAGTTTAGTTGAACAAAATAATTAACACTGAGTGAGAACAAAATTTAAAAACTAAACAAAAACCAAAACAACCCAAAAAACCCACTCTTCATTTCTTATTACAAAGGAAAAGTTGATAATGTCATTTGCAGCAGTCTCACAGTCAAGGTGGGCAAGACTTCAGTGGCCAATGTAGATTCTTAAGGAGTAATGAATATGAAATTGATTTTATCTAGTCTATTGTACACAGTAACAGAGAATTATCCACCTAAATTGCAATCACTCCATTTCTGCAGTGCTTGCAAGTATTCATAGGGAAAATTGTAGGTATGCTGTGCAATTATATAACACACGTTGAACTCTGGCATCCCCCAAACAGTCCAACAGACCTTTATGAAATGTCAGCAGAAACTATAATTTGTTAAAAAGTCCATTCTCTTCTTTTAACCAAAATGCTCTGTGGTCAGGTTGTAGCTACACAAACAAATTTATCCTTACAAATTCTGAAGAGTCTCTTTGTAATACCACTTTATTCTGATAGCACATTTTAAACCCCTACTCCCCCTGTATTAACAGGAGGAGATGTGGATTATTTTACTTTATGGTGAAAAATAACTTGCAGAAGCAGTTTTTCATATTATTTGAGCACTGATGGGGTCATACTGTCTACTTTCTTTTTAATCCAGTATAAAAGAGAATTACATGTGGTGGACCAGCTGCAGAATAAAGTGTTGCCCCCCAGTCTGTTCAGTTGACAGTTCCATCATCCCCAAGGAGAAGGGCTGTCAAGGGACATCCTCCCTGTGAAGAGATTCTTGGTCTCTACTGATGTTGGAAAATTCAAAGTAATCAATTACCTGAAAATTAGGATTAAAAAAAAAAAATTATTTTTCTCTGTTCAGTCAACATTAACAGGACAATGCAAGAACAAGTTTTTACTAACATGCTAGGGGAACAAGCTCCCCCAGCCTAACCCAAAAGAGATTTTGAAGTTATCAAAGATTGAGAGTGAAAACATTTCAGCTGAACCTTCTCTACCAGTCCAGTTTTTCAGCTGACAGGACATTAGATACAGTTGTTCTTGTCAGCATGGAAGGTAAAAGTCACTGTATGAGTGGGAGATAGGACCTAAAGCAGACTGATGCTCTTAAAGAGTAGTACTAAGCATATAGCAGGTAGCTTTAGATGTATGTGGGCAGCAGAGCAGAACTCCAATACTCGACTGACTGTAATAAGAGAGCCTAGATAGTGCACATTTAGACATCCATCCTTAGGTGTTTTAGCCGTGGAATGAATACATTTCTAAATGCCTGCACTAATAACTACACATGCTTGTGCTCAACATGACTATCTTGTTAAAGTTATCTTCTGTTACTTGGGGGCATGCAATGCCTTGGCATGGGGGCAAGCATCCTTACGGCGCCTTATGCCTCACTGCTCTTAGGAAAACTTTTCTTAGAGCTAGAACTGAGAATGCCCTCCAGGATAATGGAAAGCTGAGTGCAGAAATGTATTATGAGTACCGAAGGTCAGCATCTGTTTTCTATCTTTTCTTGCTCTTGATCTGTAGTTGGATCTTTTTTGTGCCTAAACTGAGCAAGCTAATGCAACTGTGTGAGCTTAACTACTGTGCACACACAGTAGGGGACTACAGTCTGATAACGTACTGTAGTATGCATCTCTGTGGCCCCAGAGAAATTTGAAGATACAATTTAAAGCTAATAATGTCATTTTATTGGTGTATTTTTTTTTATAGATACATACTTCTTGTTAGAGATATAGCAATTCTATGCCATATCGCCTACCCATGGTAGGTATGGTACATCATCATTTACATCCCTAAATATTCTATGATTTTATGATTCTACATCAGACTTTTTCCTGTGCAAAACGATAGCTAGTGGAAGTCCATTCCTATACCAAGGGTAAAATGAGTGCTATGTTAGCAATCAAAATGACTGCTACAGCAGTGAGAAAGCATTGCACAGATGAATAGGAAACTTTTTTAAAACCTAACTAATTCTCTTTTACTGTAGTTTAATGCTGTATATAGCATATATAATACGTGGACCTACTGGAGTGAGTCCAGAAGAGGGCCATGAAGATGATCAGAGGCTGGAGCACCTTTAAAGACAGGCTGAAAGAGCTGGGCTTCTTCAGCCTGGAGAAGTGAAGGCTCCAGGAAGAGAAAGACCTTAGAGCAGCTTCCAGTGCCTAAAAAAGGCTCACAAGAAGTCTGGAGAGGGTGTTTTTAAAAGGACATGTAGTGATCGGACAAGGGGTCATGGCTTTCAGCTGACAGAGGTGATATTTAGATTAACTATAATGAAAAAAATTCTTCACTCCAAGGGTGGTGAGATAATGGAACAAGTTGGCCAGAGAAGCTGTGGCTGCCCCATCCCTGGAAGTGAACAAGTCCAGGCTGAATGGTACTTTGAGCAACACAGTCTAGTGAAGGGTGTCCCTGTCCATGGCAAGGGGGTTGGAAACAAACAATCTCTAAGGTACCTTCCAACCCAAACCGTTCTATGATACAGCATATTTAATGCATACTAACTGTGTATATGGTAAAGCAAAATAGGAGGAAGGGAAGCATTATTTGATTAATGAGGATTCTGTCTCTAAACCATTCTTTGTTGTGAATCACTTCAGAATCCACCTGGCAGTATAAATTTCTTGACTTCCTCCAAGCCAGATTGCCAGTTTTGGACTGCAGACAAGCGCCTGCCCATACCCAGCCAAAGAGTACTCCTCCGTACACATATCCTGTGCTGGGAAGATTAAACCCCATAAGAAATTTTTTTGAACAGTTCTAAATATACCATCTCTCTCTTCCTATTTTTCTCTGCCAAACCAGATTACTAATATTTGCCCTATGTAAAGGCTCCAATAACGTTACTGTTAAGAACTCAGCTGCTCTGAGACTGAAAATTCACCCGATAAATCCAATAAAGAAAGTGCAGAAGAGCAAAAAGGAGGGTATTATTCTAATACACTTCAAATAGATGAGCATGCAACTGTCATGCAGTTACAGGGAGATGGACAAGATGACCTAGACTATCTATCTTTTCTTCTCTATCAAGTATTGTCATGGTTCTATAATTAGATCGAACAAAGTCATGCTTTCTTCAGCCTGCAAGTATTGCCAAGTCTTATCAGTATGGAAAGGCAAGACATTTAAACCACTCAAGCAGGTGAAGACACAGTCACTGATACTATTTTCCTGAGTGATGATAACAGCTGTTCAGCTAATCCAGTTCATAGACTGCTTCCTGTATTATAATGATATTTGCACCCCTGGAAGACAGCCACATGCTATTGAAATGATACTTGACAATGTTTCTTTACCAGTTCTGCTTCAATTGACCTGACTACAGTGTTACTGAAATGTTCAGTTTATAGAACCTAATCTATATTTGGTGTCTACTTGATGGAAAAGGAGTTTTTAAAAATAGTGACCTTAATGCATAAGTTATACATCACACTTTCCTTGAATGCATATTCACTTGGGTGCTCACCTTCTTTTCACTGCTATTGTAAAGCTATAGTTTACTAATGGACTGTCTATTCATAGAAGAGAAGGCTGCGTGTGATCTCATAGAAGCCTTTCAATATCTGAAGGGGGCATGCAAGGATACCAGAGAGAGACTCTTCATCAGGGACTGTAGCAATAGGACAGTAGGGGTAATGGGTTTAAACTTAAACAGGGGAAGTTCAGGTTAGATATGAGGAAGAAGTTCATTACTGTGAGAGCGGTGCTGCACTGGGACAGGTTACCCAAAGAAGTAGTAAATGTTCCATCCCTGGAGGTGTTCAAGGCCAGGCTGGACAGAGCCTTGGGTGACATGGTTTAGCATGAAGCATCCCTCCCACGGCAGGGGGGTTGGAGCTGGATGATCTTAACTTTTTTTCCAAACCAAATCATTCTATGATTCTATCCGAAATACTAGAGCAAAGACAGCCGCACACAGAACCCCTGCTTGAGGCCTGTTTTTTATGTCTAGTAAAGAAAACAAGCAAACAAGCAAGCACACCAACCCAAATAAAACCCCCACCATATCACCTCAAACTTAGCTATTTTTAGTTTCTCATCTCTGCGCTGCAGTTAATTTCTTTTGTTTTAAGATTCTCAAGTCTCTTGTATGAGATGTCCTGTCTTGAAAGGATTTGACTACAGACACTCTTGTATCACAGCAATGATTATTACACTGTACTTAAACACAAGGTCCCAGAATCTGATAAGAGCATATGATCATCTTTTGGGGTCCTAGAGTCCAACCAACCCCACAAGCCCTTGCCAACTCTGGAGACTCGAAGACACAAGTATTATTTAAATGAAAACAAGATGAATGCAAACACAGAGATTCACTGTTTTGTATGAGTATACTAACTCAGAATTCCCATCTGCTTCTTTTTCTAAAGCTTGCAAACAGAGGGGAAAATAATCCTAAATTCCACATAAAACTCTGTCATAATCAGATAATATGCAGCCCTTGCCCTTCCTCCAGTAACTTTGAAAACCTTCATCACTTTCGTGTTGACCCTCACTGTAAATGGAATTCATTGCGGTGCAGAGCACTAGTCAAGTTCCTAATTTTTGCCGAAGGGAAAGCAGAGAATTATAAGCATGTTTTCTATGCAGGGGTGAATTTCATTCAAAATTAGATGCTAGAGTCATATCTTTACATTTTAGGGCAATACAACTAATTATCGAATGCAGGATCTGAGGAGAAATGAGGTAGCTTTAGAAAATATCTTGGTGAGCAATTATTGTTTAAAAAAAAAAGTTTTTTTGTTGAAAATACAATAAATTCATGGACAGGAGTTCCTGAATAAAGTAATATATGAGATAGGCTGGGTTTATGTCTGTTGTATGAATATCTTGTTTGTTCTGTCACTTCAGTTTTCCATTATTTTATTGTATCCCAACTCCTTTTTTGTTTATGTGAAATATAAGCATGACATTAATTTCATTGTCTTATTCTGCATGTAAGCATGTATTACATTTTCAAATGAAGAAGTGGTGAGGAGAAGCAAATTCAGTAGGAGAGTTTATTATGCATGCATAACCAAGCAAGTGCTGGTTTTAGAACAGTACATCTTGAACAGTTGCGATAAGGATTGCCAGGATTTAAGTATGACTTTAACGAATAGAAATTTTTAAGAAGTAACTACTGAAGTAATTACTTCAGTTCATTGACCTCTGCATGTTTTATCTAGAGTAGCACCACAAATTGTGATATTCATCATTAGACTGAGTTAAAATCTGAAATAGAGAAACAAGAGACAAATATGTACATTATTAAAACTTGTAACTTGTAGTAAACTCTCATTTTTGTAAATAGCTTCCTCTTTTATGGCATCTTAAGTAAAAATTGAAGTGCAAAAAGATGGTTTTTTGCAATAACTGTAAAGCAAAAATCTTGAGAACTCAAATTTTGTACATTCAAACTAATCTATAATACTTGTTCCCATAAAATCTGCACTTTGTTGTAAATTCCAAGATATTAATACTATGTATGAAGTGAAGCATACGTTTACTTGAAGTGATTTATGAAAATGCAGCTCATTAGCAGAGCCGATTTGGTAGCAGAGAAAATAGTAACACTATATCTCCTTATGGCATAGGATAGTGTTGCAACATTATTTAGATTTAAAGGTGCACGCTTTGGTTTCTTTTAAAGTGACACTTACGTATCTGAGCTCTGGTTCTAGTTCATAATGCAGGTGGCTTATTCTCAGTGACATAATGCTATACGAAGGATACTAATGCACAAATTAATAGTAAAATTTTTAATGCAGAAATTGAATACGTATTGGAGTATTGTGTGCCTTGAAATAACAGCAGCCATTTCAAACAATATATATTTATATATTTATCACAATTATGTTTCAATATATATATAATATCATACTAATTTTAAATATAATTATACTGATACAATAATTGTGATATTGTATTTACCATATTGTATTAATATCAGCATTAATGATATATATAGCATCATTTTTAATTATACTATTGTACTAATGTTGCAATAGTATAATAATACTTTTAATGTGCATATTAGATGAAATTACAATATAGTTTCATGGTTATACTACAATATGCTGGGGTTACTTTTTCACCTAGGTAAGGAGTCTGAAGTTTTTCATTCTGTCATGTATATGGTTATATTTTCCCTTTCCTCATTTCCTCCAGCGCCTTCTCATTTTTTCCTCCATCTTCTAACCATCTTAATCTTTGTCATATTTTTTCCATGTTTTCTAGATTTCTTCCATCGTTAAAATTATTGAAGATGTAGCCATACAATTCATTGGGCTAAGGCTAGAACACATACTACTATTTTTGTCACAACCCCAAACCTGCAGGCATGTCATCTCACTGCTTACTTTCAATTTCCATAGTGCTGGAAGTATATAGCATTGTACTGAGCTCATCTGTCCACACAGCATTTCAAAAAGAGATGTGAATAAACACAGCGCTATGTTCCCAACTTGATCAAAAAATGCACCTTGTGTAGGAAATACATGAAGAAGGTGACAACAACTTTGTGTGGTATTGCTTAGCTGTTTAACTTCAGGAAGGTGTCCAAATCCCTCAAGGAAAGATACATAAAATCCCAGGTTTTTTCTCTTGATGTTTCCTAACAGTGCCTCATTCAATATGCTGGATTTATGCTGTGCTCGCAATAGGTAGCTCTGACAACTAATTCAGCTCTGCAGGTTCCAGGATACAAAAAGGCACATACAAATTCAGTACTGCAAAGCTGAGTTTGGTGAGAGCAAAGTCCTAGCATTGAATTCAGTACTCAATTCAGTTAGGTTTCAGAATGATGCTCTGAATAATAAATATAAGTCTATGCAACTATATGACGAGTAGGCGAGGAGATGAAGACAAAGATGACCTTATAAATCACATATAGGCATAGCTGCCTTTCCCCCTCCTCCCTCTCACCCCCCCAAATGTGCAGTATTTCTGGCAAAACTTGCCACAGTTTTTCTGCTAGAACAGAATGGGTCATTTTTAACATCAAAAATATCTTGTACTGAATTCATAACTGGAATTTAGTATGTAGAGATCACTGAATATGGTTAAGTGTCCAGATCTGTTCCTCTCAAATGGGGAAAAAGGAGATTTGCAGAATAAGCAGGAACTGCCAATATGAAGTTTGACTCTCACCTGGTCACCCCTGTCATGATGAAAATGAAGGCCTGATTGTTGGTAAATAACTATAGACTTGCTTTCAGAATGGTCCTGTCATAATCTAATTAATCAAGTCAAAACTTCTGCTTTACTAATTTCATATGTCATTGTACAGTACTTGTATTAGAAAGGGAGAAGGTCTCTGAACATAGGCAATGAGATCTGACAAAGGTATTATTCCCTGAACACTTCTATAATGCACTTGTGTTATTCCCCCCATGTCTGGGTGCATGGCTGTGAATACTTGCATTACTGAAAACACACATCCCATCAGATAGCTATTGATATTAGTGTGAGCCAGCTCAGAAGAATCCAGTTTCACATTAATACATCAAACCTTTTAACGGCCAATTATCTGTTGGGTTTTCCTGACAGTATATTGACACTGTAACAGAAAGCTGCTCAGGGATGAAAGCTAAGTGCAGTAGACCAAGATCACTGGTGATGGAAATGAGACAGAGTAAGTTGCTTTAAACCAAAATGTAAGCAGTGAAGTGTCAATAGGAAAAAATTATGCTTAGAGACAGACGCAGTGGAAAATTTGTGCATAAGGAGAGTAATTAACAGAGGAACATCATATAAAATGGCTCCGTTAAGCTTCTTAATATACTGGCCCCTGGGTCTTATGCTGTAGCCATTCGGTGAAGTCTCATGTACTCTATAGAAGACTAAGCTGCTGCTAGAATCATAGAATCATATAATATGTCAGGTTACAAAAGACCAATCAGAATCATCAAGTCCAACTCCCTGCTCCTCTCAGGGCTATCTAAAACTAAATTGTATGACTGAAAGTGTCATCCAGGTGAAAATTACTGTTTGTTTCTGCTTTCATATGTACAGTTACATAATCAAATATTGTTCTAGTGTAGCCAGCAGCAATCCAATGAAACTATAAGCAGGTTTGTTTGCATGCTGTATTTTATTCAAAACCAGGCAGATTACTATGTAAGTTTTAAATATTGTGAGGAAATGTTAGTAATTCATTGAATTGTCTACTTTAATTAGATTAAGAGTTACAGAGATCACACAGTTGTATTCATATTCATTAAGTTATCTAATAAGATTGTGCACCATTTTATAACACAACTGGTTGTGCTAGCAGGTTATTTAAAATCAAAGTTAAGAAGTTCTTCTGTTCACTTATGTAGCATCAAAATCATTAAACATTCAATGCAAAATCACAATTCAAAAATACAGAATTCAGAGAGCCCATAATGGACAAATTTAAGTCAGATTTCTGCAGACTCACCCTTAAGAAACATGGCACAATAAGACAGGAGATTTAATGATGGTACTCTACAAGTAGAGAACTCTCCATTTGTTTTTATAATAGGTGAGGTAAAGCCAGAAATATTCTTTCAACTTGAGAGATGCCAGCCTAGCTCATTTTCCTGAAATCAAGAGTCTCTAATGTTGCCCTATGTTCAGTAAATTCACAGGATTAATTGACACCCCAGGAGACCTCGTGAAACAGCATTAAGCTGCACTCAGCCACTTGGACTGTTTTCTCAGGAAGCTTCAGGTCTCCCTGGTAGCACTAGAAGTGCTCATTACATCTGGCTAATGTGTTCACAACCAAGTACTTGTGACAGAATTGGCTCTATGCTATACAGCTTATTCACCGGAGGGGAGATGAGGATGGATCATCACTTATTTGTTCCAAAAAATATCTATTTAAGATCTTTTGTGCTCTAGACACCGACATATTTATTCTACAATACATGTTGTATTCTACAATTCTATTCATAATAGCAACAATCATGTATGGTGAATTCAAGAGCACAAGATTTTTGCTTCTACAGACCATATTAGTCTGTTACTCAAAATATCACAGCAGAAAATAGTCTTTGGTTATAAACAAATATTCTTGTATTTTTTCCACCTCTTGAGTTTTTTTTTTTTTTTAAATCTGCCTCTGCACAAAGGTACTCACCCTCCCTTTAATAATTTTAATAATCTGAGGAAATCCCCTTGATCTAAATTTTATCTTCTGTTTGTTTTGTTTTTCCCATTTATTATGCTTAGTATAGCTAGATCTTTTGCTCCCATTAGAATCAGTAGCAAAATTTCTACTGACTCTAGCCATGCTGGACTCTGCTAAACTCCAGGCTGGAGATGGAGATGGCTGCATCTCTGATTTATTTATGTCCAGTTCCTTGGGAGGAACCTCACCAAGAGGTGAGGATTGGGTGGAGCACTTTAGGCAGACATTTTAAGAGAGCTCTTCGTGCCCCTTTGCAGTATGTCCTCACCCTGGGTGAGAGAACAGAAAGAGGAGTTGGTAAAGTGGCATCAAGGTTTCTCCACTCTCTCATGAGGGAAAGGAATTTGCACCAGTGGTATATTCTGACTAAAATGTCTTTCTTTTCTATGTCTTTTTAAAATGTCTCTTCTACTCAAACACCTTGCAGATTCACAGATGATGAATTAGTATCACTGCTGATTATACAACCTGGTAAACATACCAGGTAGGTAGGACCATGGTTCTGTTTCTGCCATGGATTGCAACTTGAAGGAAAGGGGAGACCAGAAAAAAAAAAAAAAAAGATGTAGGAGAGAGACGAACAAGCACACATATTCATGGAGGATTAACTGTAAGTAGAGCAAGATACCAAAAGCTTCGGATTCTGCAGAGTGCTCCTGGAGTTGATGTACTCTGAGCGTGGAAACTGAAGAAAACCACTTGGTACTGAAGTCACATTCACCTACAGTAGTGCTTAGCATTGCTACTGAGCCATCATTTCTTGAGTGTCTCCACTCATTTCACTAATGCATTTATTCCTTTCTGCTGAGGAGATCTCCTCATGCTGAAGATAAAATCAGCACTTTATCTTGAAAACTAGGACTTTATCTCTCCTAAAGGAAGGTTGGAAATGAAGATGTGACGCAAGAATGTAGACATTGCATAGAGTTTTTAGATTAGTCAACATTAATTCAGTTTTATGTCTGAAGGTGCTGGACAGAGACTGAAATTTCTTCAGTCAATAATTGTTTTCTACAGTAATCAACCAAGTATTTATGTTAATTCTTCAAATATGTTACTGCCTTTTGATTCTGGACATATTCCTGACTTCCATTTATCACAGAGACGTAATTTTGGAGAGCAGTTTTTTCCCCTTTGGGTACAGGGGTTGCTACCAGGCAATTATTCATGCATAACTCTTGAGCATGGGTTTTCCTCTGGAAGTTGCATAATAGTGCCATTAATCTGCAAGTTGAGTGGCCAGCTGTATTTAGAAATTAAATTACTTTTAATAGCCAAGTTTGCTGCAGGGTGGGTTTCAAGCCACAGGGGTTCAGATAAGGAAGAGCTGGAAAAAAGTATTCCTTCCTTCTACCCTTTGAACCTTCTATCCTTTCTCCATTCCACCCTTCCTTTAACCATCCCTCCTTTCCTATCAACCTGCCTCTCTCCCTCCCATTTTTTTTTCCAATCAGAATGAAAATATTATACTTCCATTTGGAAGATGAATTAAAGAAATCTTTCTGGTTCAGTTCAGATCAGTGGACTTGCAGCATGTATAAAATTGCAGAGTTAATAAAAAGGTGTGTATAGTTATGCAACTCACATGGATGCATTTGGGGAGGGACAGAGGAAGAGGAATATATATGTGTGTAAGTAACCTTCCTTTTTCCATTTGGACTTGGAGAGCAAATTGGGATTCCTTCTTTTCATTTGGATAGCCTCAAGTGCTGGGGAAAGCCAAAGCTTTCGTAAATCAGTTGGTTTGGCTTCTGATGGAAAAAAAAATACAAAAAATATGCATGAAAAACTAATGTGCAGAAATACCTTGGTTTCTGTTTTAAAATATGTCATTAAATGTTGCACAATGCAATGATGAGGAAGTATTTTATGGGGAAGTATTTTATGGGGAATTTTTAAGAGAAGGTGAACAGTATAGATATAATTAAAATTTATGATTAATGTTTATCCCTTAAGACATTTTTCTGTAGTAGGTTGCAAATATAGTTAAGAAAGTAAACCCACCAGTCTGTATTTACTAAAAGTTTATTAATATTTTATCATAAAATTAACAATTATTCTCTTTTGCTATGAGCAATAGAAACCCATCAATATTATACATTATATTACATCATTTATGATATTGAATTAGTTTACATGAACTAGCTTTAATATTATTAAACTTATTATTAATATTATTAGCTAGCTTTATTATTGGTTTCTGCAAAGAAAGTCAAACAATATTAAAAGAGAAAGGATGTAAATATTTAATGATATTGATATTAAAGACTATAAAAAGCTATCTGATATGATTAGTCTGTATTTTATGAAAAAGGCACTTAATAAAAGAAGGTTCTAATAACCACAGATGAGTTGTTTGATAACTATTCCTGTGCATGTAACAAATGCTGTATTTTGCATGATACATATCATTATTGTAAAGTGCTTTTAGCCAACTGAGGTAAAAAAATACACTGCATATAAGTTAAATTATGTTGTGTTCTATAGCAGGTTTTAGGTCAAAATATACAAAGATCTTAAATTATGGTAAGCAGGTTTCATCAGCAAAGAGGTGTCAGACAAAGAAATACATCACACAATCTGTTAAATGCAGTGCTGGAATACGTATAGTTCTCCAAAAATTACAATTGTAAAAATAGGAATAGTAAGAGATAAATGGAGACTAACTCTTCAGATTAATTGATAATAAATACCTCACTCATCAGAAAAGACGTAAAAGAAAGGATCACTTGAGAGGAGGAGAGAGAAAGTAGTATGAAATCATGAACAAATTGAAGGAATTGACTTTAAATAGAAGGCAGACAATAATGTCATAATGAAATTCACTGAAGGACTCAGATTTGTGCAGGGAAGCAGGATTATAAGGGAAAAGTGAGTGATTTTTTTCTTTTTTTTTTTATTCTGCAGAACAGGAACAGTTCTTCTGTACAACTTGGAAAGAAACATTTCTATGATCTTGAGATCCTTTCCAACCCTAACTATTCTATGATTCGATGATTCCATTATATCTACATTTTAAGATAGTCATATCAAAATACTATTTCACTGAACCCTTAGTAGGGTATCTAGATTTTCAGCAGTCACACCAGTCAATGTATCTGCAGAGTAGCTAGAAACATTCTGAGATCCTGTAAAATTCCAATCTTTCAAGTCCTGCCCATGAGGCTCTTAGAATTTTATTTTAAATGCCTAGAATATGACCCTAACAGTGTAAAACCCATGTTCATTTCCACTGTTATACCAGAAGGTTGTTTCAATCTTTATAACTTTGTTATAACCTTGACAGTTCTGCTGCCTTTTGTGTTCTCAGGTTGTCCTTGAGTCATATTCTCCCATCTTTTTGGGGGCTGTTGCTCTAGTTGCAACAATTTTTTTTTTTATTTGTTTGTTTTTAATAGCAGAGTTAGTATTTAGAAATTGATATTTAATTACTTCATATCTAGGAAATACTTTCAAAATAAGTAAAATACTAATCATAACACTAATATAGAACACAGATTAGTGACGAAGCTTGCAGATAAATATCAGGCAGCATCGCATATCATTAAGCAGATTTAGTATAATCGT
Organism: Forpus xanthops; assembly: GCA_032466535.1. Lineage (NCBI taxonomy): Eukaryota > Metazoa > Chordata > Aves > Psittaciformes > Psittacidae > Forpus > Forpus xanthops. The sequence goes on along the minus strand of JASSUY010009204.1, from coordinate 8,374 downwards.
AGATTTTCCTAAATCTTTAAATCAAGTTTAGGTTTCTATTACTATAGTCAACCAAACCACATCATACATTCCCCTTCATAAATGTATCACACTCTGTCTTAAAATGACATCCACTACTTCACTGTGAAGGTTCTTAATAAGTCTGTTCCACTGTTGATGAGAAACACTCTAGATGCCAGCCTAAATATAGTGGAGGTTTTATGTACCATTTGGTCTTAACGCTTGAGAGTATTTCCCTTTCTCTTTTCAAAAATCTGCATTTACTGTGTTCAAATGTTTTATATATATATATATATATATATATGCACCTTTTTTTTTTTTTTTTTTACATCCTCATCTCAATAGTTGGTCAGTACATAGAAGCAGATTCTTTATCATTTTCTGTTTTAAACAATTGCCCTAACCCAGGTGCAGGGCCTTCCACTTTGCCTTGCTGAATCTCATGAAGTTCATGTGGGCCCACTTCTTGAGTTTGTCCAAGTCCTTCTGGATAGCATCCTGTCCCTCAGCTGTGTCAGCTGCACTGCTCAGCATGTGTTGTCTACAAGCTTGTTGATGGTGGATTTGATCCCACTATGTCATTGATGAAGATACTAAACTGTACTGGTCCAAATACAGATACCTGAGATACATTTCACTTCATTAATCGCACCTCTATTCTTACATTTTCTGAAATTCCTAATGAGCTTTCTTTCCTATTTATGTTATTTCCATTCTAGTTCAAATATCTTCTTTGAGCTGGTTATTTATCCTACAGCTCTTGGCATCATATGTCATTGCAGGCAGGTATTTTTTCCACTTAAAATATTAAATTTTGCTTATTACTTCCTTTAAGCTTTTTTAATATATGCCTTTGCAATGAAAATTTATCTAAACTCCCAGATTCACTCTATTATATATTTCTTTTAAAACTAAACTGAACACATACATATTAAGCACCTAGTTAATTTTTCAAGTCAACTTTTGGTCGCATTTTCAGAAAATCAAATAGATGCAGCTAAGTTCCACCAATTTCAAAAATGAGGGGGCAAAAGTAAAATCACACTAAAATGTTTGAAAAAGCCCCTCTATATCCACATCAAAGATTTTTAGTGATTACATGCTTCTCTTATAAAGTTGAAAAAGTGTTTAGAAAATCTCAAAGTTCCTTTTAAAGTGACCAGAAGTAGCAAAGTGTCTTAAAATATAACAGATTTACTGAATATCTGAATATACTGGCTGGTGTTTTTCTTTGAATTCATATGTTCTGTAAGGCTGATTCTAGTCCGCATTGATGATTTTGATAGTAAATAAATTAGGAAGAGGTTTATGACTCCTTGAAGTTGAAGCTCTCTATCTGTCTCATAAGTTCCAGCAGGTTTGTGTTCTGAAAGGCATGTAGGACCTGCTAAAAGCATTGCACTTCTCAGGTCTCAGCATTCTAGTAGCAAATGGAAGTGCCCATAATTGAAAATGCTGCAGTAATTGCTTAAGTGTGAAAAATATGAATATGTATTTATTTGCAGAAGTTAGGAGCTGTCCTCTGTAAATCAGCTGAGAGTGACAGTATTTACTGCCTCTGAAGAAGAAAAAAAAATCCTTTGCAATACATAAATTCTAATTCCTCACTGTAGATCTCACACTGGCAGATACTGCACAGTTTTCAAGGTGGAGAATGACAGAACATGTGTGAGGTAACTGAAAACATTCTATATCGCTTGCTATTGCAGCTGAATAAAATGACTTGTTCTTTATTCTGTCTCCACAGCTAAATTCCCTGATTCTTTATGTAAGATCCCATTGTCTTCTCCAGGGAAAAAAAGGAGCACATTCAGAGAAAAGTTCATTAATTCAACTGTCCTGATGTTCAACAGCATATCCTAGCGTCAGGACATTTGTGTGGCACTCAGGTTTCACACTGTACATAAGTACTTCAATTACTTAGAATCACAGAATCATAGAATCATCTAGGTTGAAAAAAAACCTCTATGGTCATCAAGTCTAACCATTACGCCAGGACTGCCAAGACCACCACCTGGGGGTGTTGGTCGATGAGAAAATGAACATGAGCCAGCAGTGTGCACTTGCAGCCCAGAAAGCCAACCACATCCTGGGCTGCATCAAAGGGAGCGTGACCAGCAGGTCAAGGGAGGTGATCCTGCCCATCTACTCTGCTCTCGTGAGACCTCACTTGGAGTACTGTGTGCAGTTCTGGTGTCCTCAGCATAAAAAGTACATGGAACTGTTGGAACAAGTGCAGAGGAGGGCCACGAGGCTGATCAGGGGACTGGAGCACCTCCCATGTGAAGAGAGACAAAGAGTTGGGGCTGTTCAGCCTGGAGAAGCGAAGGCTGCGTGAAGACCTTATAACAGCCTTCCAGTATCTGACGGGGGCCTGTAGGGATCCTGGGGACGGCCTCTTCATGAGGGACTGTAGTGATAGGACAAGGGGTAATGGTTAAAACTTAAAGAGGAGAAGTTTAGATTGGATGCAAGGAAGAAATTCTTTACTGTGAGGTTGGTGAGGCACTGGAATGGGTACCCAGGGAAGTTTTGAATACTCCATCGCTGTCAGTGTTCAAGGCCAGGTTGGACATAGCCTTGGGTGGCATGGTTTAGCGGGAAGTGTCCCTGCCCATGGCAAGGGGGTTGGAACTAGATGATCTTAAGATGATCCTTTCCAACCCTAAATATTCTATGATTCTAAACCATGTCTCTTCCTTCATTCTGTCACCTTCCCACTGAGTTTTATAAATCTTTTAAAATCTTTTGCTGTAGCTACAGAAGAAAAGATACAAGTGCATAAGAAATATGTGCAGTTAGCCCAAGAATTTGTGAATGAGGAAAAGTAGTGAAGAAAAATGAGCACTCAAATCATCCATGGTGTCTCTATCCATCCATCTATGCACAGGTTCTGAGCACCCAGATATGTTCTATACCAGCCCAGTCAGTTCTGCAAATTTCCTTCAAGAAAAATGCTGTTTACAAGTGCTCACATGAGTGATTCAAGGAAAATATGAGTTACAGATTGAAATCTAGTTTCCCTAATTTAAACACATATCACACTTTTAAACCTCTTAACCCTACTGCCCTGGTCAAAGTTCTCCCAGGTACATCTATATCTTTCTCCAACTGCGGGAACCAAAACTGCCTCAAAATGAAAAAAAAAAAAATCCACTCTTTGTCCAAACAAGTAGTCCTAGCCTCTCAGGCCCAGTGATAGAAGGACTTGTCAGCCATCCTGTGTCCCAGGGCACAGTTTATGTCCATACTTGGCTTAAGTCTCCTCAGATCTCCGTGGTATCCTTAGTTATAAATATCATATTTGGTTTTCTTTCACTTTGCCTGAAAAAGTGTGAGTGCTGTATTAAAGCACTGCATGGGTAGTTCTTTTGTGACATGGCAGTGTGTGTGTTTTTATGGCATGCAATTTTTGCTTGCCTAGGATAAGGCCATAAGATGGGTATGTCTGTGGGAGTGATTTGGTGGTGGTTGGAATACTATACAGGACATCAAGATCCTAGTGAAGTCTCATCCTTGCTGTCTGTAGAGTATGGTCCTGAACTGAATGTTATTCTAGAACTGTACTCATTTTTATCTCAAAGCAAACTGGCAAGTTTTCTCTGAAATGAAAGCCTGAGAATGAGCTACATGTAGTAGGGATAATGGAGAGTCAGGTACCATGAGCCAAGTTATTTGCTGGTAGATGTACCCATAGTATTTTACAGCTGACATTTCACCAATACTGAATCAAGTGGAAACATTACCTTCAATACCATACATATAACACTACTATTAACATGTCAGAATGTGATTTGCCTTGACTTTCATTGTTGACTTTCATTTAATTTCATTTCCACTCTAACCCTCTGGACCTTTTTCCTTGCATTTGTGTTTACTCAGCTATTCACAAACTAGTATTGGTGAATGTGATTTCATTCTCCAAAGTGCAGCACTTGATACACATACTAAGTTTTATCTTGCTGATTTCAGACAATATCTCAAGATTATTACAGTAATTTTGAATCCTGTTCATGGTCCCTAAAGCATTTGTATGCCTTATGTTGTTGATTATTATCATTCATAAATTTCATATATAATCACAGTTCATTTTGTCATCTAAGTCACTAATGAAATATACTTTAAATCCTTAGGCATAAAGTATAATTCTGTAGCTTATTCATGCACTTATATTTGTCCTTGTTCTCCTTTGACCTCTAGTTTGAGAATCCCCAAGAGGCACCTCAGTAGTTGCATCGGTATTTAATACTTGCACTCAAATCTAATCTGGTTCACAGAATCATATTTAAATTATCAAACTCTAACAACTCTTATTGCTTATGTACCCAAAGGGGCAGTAGTCTGTCACTTAGAATGCTACATTCATGTGAGATAGCTGTTCTGTCTCTAATTTTGCATTCCTGGTGATGTTCAAGGCCAGCTTGGACATAGCCTTGGGTGACACGGTTTAGTGGGAGGTGTCCCTGCCCAGAGCAGGGGGGTTGGAACTAGATGATCTTGAGGTCCTTTCCAACCCTAACTATTCTATGATTCTATGATTCCAATTTAGAAATAGGTGACCAAAATTGAGCTAATGATGTTATGTTTTTCTTGTGTTTTGTTTATAAGCACGATGCATTTACTCCACTATATTTGTAGAAATCCATGGGTTTATAGAAAACTGCCTCTGAAAGTTTTATAATACTTTTCACCTGAGTCCATCTGAACATAGCAGATATATTTACTGTCATTTACTGAGGCAGGCAATATGGTATTGTTTTGTCTACATCAGCATACTTTAATGGCCATGCAGCCTATTTAGTATCTCTTACAGACTCTGGATTAAATAAATGATTTTTAATTGACCAGGTGTCAATGGCAACATTCTAGAAAACTCAGTTACATGGGATTTTTCATTGATTTTCCCTATATTAGAAAATTAAATGTCAGATACCATTAATTCCATTTTCACAATAAGAAGCACACTGCAAAAGTAGCTGCTAAGTGAAAGCACTTCCAGTCTTACATGCAATAGAAGTGTTATTTTTAAATTAATCCAATATATAAACAATTATTACAGTTATGTGCCTCTGTGGGTCAAAGTGATGTGATTACAATCTATAATATGTAACCATTTTGCAGGCTTATACAGTCAGCATCCTGCAACATAGAGGGTGGTTGACTCATGGTTTCTAGGAGTTCTTACTTATGATGACTTGGCTCAACTACAGAAGAGCTAATTTAAGCTGTTTTACAAATATACATGTTTACTCAGGCTATATGTCATTAGTAAGTAGTGTATGATCCAGAATAAACTTTATGAGGCTGTGTTACACATATTCATTATCATTGGTGGTCCCCAGCTCAAAATACATTGGCATATTTTTCCTGCTTTCATTTGTTTGCAGTGGCATAGTCAGGCATTCACAATCACGTATGTTTCCTACAGAGGTAATTCTACAGGTTTTGTTTCATGTGGTCACATTTATTATACCAGAACTGACCACTGGTCTTTATAGTCCTAGAGAAATTATATTAGCAGTCTGGATGTGAAAATTAATTTAACTATGCACAATTTACTGTACTGGTAATTCTTACGCCTTTGTAGGGAAAGAAAAATCCATGACCTTTCAAAGTATATGATGTAGCATTCAATTTCCCTGCATCTGATCGATAAGCAAGCAGGAAATTATATCTTTTGCCATGGTAGACAAGCATAATTAAGCAATAAGGCAATGGAGGTAGTTGTGATTATCTTAGGATGCACCTGGGAACTGCCTTGTTGCTATTTAAAACATCTTTATGCTAAGAGAACTGTATTAATTTCTGCTGAGAAAGATAAAGTTGGCAGTTTAGAATGCTCACGAGCAGCAGTTTCAGTTGTGCTTCACAAGAGTAATATGGTGTCTTCACCCCAAACAATTAGGCTTCTCCTTCAGCATAAGCAAAGATAGAGCAGGCTGTAAACATTTAATGGACAGTTCAGATCTGGGGAAAAAAGGAAAAAAAGCATCACCAAAAAAACCAATTATGCATGGGCAGGCTTATAGAGAAGAGCAAAGCTTATATTTTTACCAGTTTTGAAATAAAGTATGTTGTCCCCCAACACTTGACTTCCAGGGAAGACATCTCTGAATAATTAATACTATTGCATCCACATTCTAATTTATGCATTTTAATTATACCAAAGGCCTGGTGAATAATTAATGCTAACAAAACAATGGGTCTGAAACATAAGATGAAAGGTATCACTTTTTAATAGGCTTTTTAGATTTAAATAACTAATGAAAGCTATTTAACTATTTGATTGCAAGCATATTTCCTGAATATAATTAAATCAAGTGCTAGCAACCATTATTGAGCAGCTTCTCAAGTGGAGAAATGCCAGCTCAGGCCACCTGTTTTCACAATTGGCTACTCTGAGTACACCACAGTATGCTAACCTACTGAGCCATGTGCATGCAGAAAAGAGATTTATTTGGATGCTTGCCCTGTGGTAGGGACTGACGTGTCATTGGCATCATCTATAAGATGTAAAATCAAAATTCCAGGCACAAAATTCCTCTTTGTCCTCCTGCCTTCAAGCAGGTCAGTTCATGCAAGTTTCATGGGGAGATTTAGAATTGAATATAAAGAAATACATTATAGAATTTATTATCTCTGTGTTCAGCAATCTAAGCATTAAAGATGTGGGCCATGCTAGTAATATAGAGCCTTGCAGTGGTTGATGGAGAGGGCACTTCTGGAGATTTTCATCTCATACTAAAATAGGTTTTTGAAATAGATGGGATTAATAACCATTTGGCACTGGCTATCACTTCTCTATTTCTTACAGAGGAAGCTTGGGATACTGCCCTAGGCTATACACCTAACTTCTAGAAAGTCTAGTTTAGGTGAAGTTAATCTCACTAGCAATGGCAACCTCTAAGCTACTGTGTGAGAAAAACCTCAGACTGACCTGAGAGCATAAAGTCCATGCCAGAGCAGAAAGACTGTCAGCACAGGGCTCTCCAAAGCTAATTGTGTCATACTGCAGCCAGCACAGGCTTAAAACATTAAAAAGTCCTTTTGTCCTTCAGAGGCTCAAAATATGCAAAATAAGCCCAAAGGCTTTCCTTTAGCCTCGAGTGTTTCCTGAAGCAATGCTACATAGCATGATGTGATAAGAGCATGGTGTCGTGGGTGTTCAGTATGTTTTGGGTTTGGTGTCCTCTTGAGTATACTTTTTGTCACGCAAAGGGTGCTGAAAGCATGTAGACAGCAGACAACACTGATTGCATAGCATGGAAAGCTTGGTGGCACAAAGTACCCATTTCAGGTGAATAAAATGATACTCAAATGATGAATTATTGCAATTCCTGGCAATATATTGCATAAACTCAAGTAATATCAACTTGTCAATATGAATATATACGAGTAGCTTTTACTAAATTTTTGTTCATGTTTTCCATGTCAGAAGTTTTCTCTTTAAACCCTACTGTAAGAAAATCAAGAAAATTTTGTATTGATAACAGTATAATGAAGGATTTGTAAAAGAAATAAGATTGACAAAGGCTGCTGCCAATTATGAATATGAGGCCCCTTATTTATGCGCATTATTTGGAGCTCAGTGACTTCTGGCTCCTATGTTTTAAGTTTTCTCTTTTTACCTAAAATCATATATTGAAATTGAAGTACGTGAGTTTCCAGAGCACCCACCTGAGTCACCAGGGAGACATAAAGGAGGATTATGTAGGAACTAATTATGTTTTCCCTGTTTTCAGCTGTTTGCCTTAGCCTGAACATGAACTAGTGTTCTTGTCAGTGGTTGTGATCTTTGCTGGGCAGGTGACAGCGGTATTCAGTTTGAGTGGGCTGAATGGCATGTCCCCTCATGCAGATGTGGGGATGAGCCAGGGTGGCACAGAAAAGGCATTTTCTGAGGTGGCTCTGCACCAGGGAAGTCTCAGCCAGCCATAGCCAGCTGCTGCCTGGCCCTGCTGAACATTTCATAGAACGTAGAAAGCAGAACACAGAAGAAAATCTGCCTTAGTGTCAGACTGAAACAAGTTTCTTCTGAGCAATAGTACCTGAAAGAGCAGACAGGCATCGGTGCAAACAGAGTGCTGTAACTGTTAGCAGCTAGCCCTTGTGACTTAATGTGTTCTTCATTGTTCAGCTTTCCTGCCCAGGAGTAGGCAGTGTCCTGACAGTATTCCTCTACACCCCTTTCACTCCACTTGTCTTTCTGCAGTACTTACTGTTGTGGTTTAAGCCATAGCTCATGCAGTTTGCTAACTCACTCCCTCTTCTTTCTTCCCTCTGCTCCTGGAGGGACTGGAAGGAAAATTGAAAGAATGCAACTCCCACAGGTTGAGATAAGAACAGTTTAGTAACTAAGGTATAACACAAATCA
>JASSUY010009203.1:14147-35361 GCA_032466535.1 Forpus xanthops | reverse complement strand
GACTTTCTGAGTCTCATGCTCTGCCAGGGAGGAGGGGAAGCCAGGAGGAAGCAGAGATAGGACACCTGACCCAAACTGACCAAAGAGGTATTCCATACCACAGCACATCTTGCCCACTATATAAACTGGGGGCAGCTACCTGGAAGGACTAGATCGCTGCTCAGGTCAGGCTGTTTATCAGTCAGTGGGTGGTGAGCGGTTATATTCTCTTCCCTTGTTACTTCCCTTATCACTATTATTACTGGTGGTAGTAGCAGTGGTTTGTGTTATACCTTAGTTTCTGGAGTGTTCTTATCTCAACCTATGGGAGTTACATTCTTTTGATTCTCCTCCCCAGCACTCCGGGAGTGGGGAGAAGAAAAAGGTAAGGGGTAAGCTAACAACATCATGGCAGATTTACAGCTGGGTTTAAACCACAACAGTTCTTTTTGGTGCCCAAGTTGCAGCTGGAAGGGTTGCGATAACGACAAATCTGACCAGAGTGTGTCTAATCATATTTGTGATAAACATTCATTGTTTCAGATTAATAGTCACTTGTCACAATGCTTTTATGGCTCTCAAAGTTGTTGCTCCTGATGTCACAGTTTCAGCATGTTGCACCTTACTTGTATTTGCTGTCTCGGCGTTTATCAGATGGGGGATTTGGGCTAAGGTTCTTAGCCATCTCTACCCATGTCACCTCAGGCCATCAGGGCAGAGATGCAGCATACAGATGGACTCATGATCGAGGGGTGGACTTAGCAATGGACATTATTGCCCAGATTATTCATGAGTGTGAACACTGCACACAGACCCTCCTGCTCTGAAAGTCTGTTACAAGAGATGGAGCCCGATATCATGGACCAGATGGACTCAGCAGCTCTGTAGGGATTGGTCCATGCACTAAGGAATGATCTCTCTCTCTCTCTGTATGGATGTATATATATGTATATATATATGAGATAAGACTGATAGTATATTGGAAATGTGGGTTCTGATCATGATGTGAGTGGTATGAAATAAGGGATCTATACTGTCCTGGGTTCAGCAGCAGCATTCATTTTCCTCCTTCTTAGTAGCTGGTGCAGTGCTGTGATTTTGACTTTTGGCCTGGGAACAGCACTGATAACACTGATGTTTTTAGCTGCTGTTTAGTAATCATAGAATCATAGAATAGTTAGGGTTGGAAAGGACCCTAAGATCATCTAGTTCCATGACCCATGCCATGAGCAGGGACACCTCCCACTAAACCATGTCGCCCAAGACTATGTCCAACCGATCCTTGTACACTGCCAGCAATGGAGCATTCACAACTTCCCTGGGCAACCCATTCCAGTGCCTCACCACTTTACAGTAAAGAATTTCTTCCTCAGATCCAATCTAAACTTCCCCTGTTTAAGTTTGAACCTGTTACCCCTTGTCCTATCACTACAATCCCTCATGAAGAGTCCCTCCCCAGCATCCCTATAGGCCCCCTTCAGATATGTTTAGTCTGTTTTTTGATTCTCCTCCCCATCCCTCTAATGACAATGTGACAGATTTAAGGCTGCGCTTAAACCAAGACATAGGACATCTAGATAGAAATTAAGGCTGTTGGAAATAGCAATAAGACAGGAATTATTTCCCAACAGAAAACAGTAATAAAAAGCATCAAGAAACTCAGCAGTCTGTACGATCATTTTCTAAAAGAAAATTTCTGTTGGAGAAAAAAGTTTGTCTCTTACCAAACAAAAGCACAAATACAGCTACTTTCTGTAATAGTCATTGTTTGTTTTAATTTTCTGGTTGACTACATACCTCAGCTATGTCTTCAAAATACATCAACAGCAGTAGGAAAGTATTAATCCAGCTGGAACTAGGGACAGGAGAAGAGAAAGTCAGTATTTGGTGACTGAGTTCAGCTCTTGAAATATAGTGCTGCAGTGATGTAGCTGCTATTGCAAGAGTTCTGCAGAAACACTGCTGTGCTTTTTCCTTGAAAATAAAAATTTTAGCAGAGGGCATCATGGGCAATAACTTCAATTTTTTTATAGGAAGAACTCCAGGAGTGGGACAAGGCACACCAGGAGCGCAGAGGCCTGCTGCTCAGCTGCCTGCATCATGCAGGCTACCCTGCAAATCACAGAGGAAAGCATATGGAGAAAGTCCACTGGGTCAGGCTCCAAGAGTATTTTATAAGGAGGTGCTAAACTTTTGTTTAATTAGCAGAATGAAGACAGTGAGTATGTGCATAGATCAGCTATATATGAAAAGGGACTGGCTGAGTTTCTACCACCAGGTAAAAGGACTTACATAAGCTAGAAGTTGCAGTTGTACCAAGAACATTGGCTGTACTAAGTGTGGATGCTGCATTGCTTCTAGCCAGTGAGGTTTGGGGCTGCTTCTAGCAGCAGTAACAAGAAGAGGAGATGTAGCAAGTTTTAAAGCATTCTTTAATGAGATTGTGAGAAGGACTGTGCAGCATTTTGCCTATGAGACAGCTCTGTGGTGCTTTTATTTCCACTGCTCCCTTTTGAGCACTTCTTACAATAGTTCACCTGACACCAGTTACTTTTCTGAGAAATAACACTTGTTTTGAAGACAAACAGCTGGAATACATTTGTTGAATATTGTTTGTGACATAGGAGTTCATGGATGAAATGATGAGTGAATAGCTACTATTAATTTTGCCTCCCTTGACAGTGGTATAATACAAAACAAAGCTTTTTACAAATGTTTTCGTTGCATTTTCCTAAAAAGCCATAAGCTTAATGCTCATTATGGTCAACCTGTCCCAACCCCAAAGTGAAACCTACATACATCATTCTGGCATTGTTCTTGTCTTTTTTTCACTGCTACTGGCCAGAATGCTACTTCCTCAGAGGAATAGCATAGGTCACACATTTAGAGGAAAAATAAGGCTATGATACTTCTACTTTCTCAGATATTTTATTTTCCAACTACCCAATACTGCCTGTCATCCTATTTTCATGAGTATATTCAGAACCATTTTCATGTATCTTGCAATAGGGAATCTCTCTAGAAACTGATGTACATTTCTACTTACTTACAATAGCCCATAATGGTGATTTCTATCTTCCTGAGGTTTTCCTGAGAATATCTCGCATAACTTACGCTGAATACAAATGCAGTTTGTGGAGGTCTGAACAGAAGTCAGTTAAGAAAAGACAACATTCTGTTTCTCCAGAGACAACATTCCGAGGAAGTCACTTCAGTGGCATAGGTAATAAAATCTCCAGGAAAAGGAAATTGGACAATTTAATGCTGAAATAAAGCCCAAGAAAGATAAAGTTTATCCAGTGGAGGCAAGAGGTGTTTTATTGCAGCTAAACACTAGTGAACCCTTTATGATCACAATACAGGAAGTATATGGTAAATGCATCTTCAAGTAGAAAAAGGGAAAGAAAAAGTATAAGAAAAATTAAAAACAGTTTGCCTAAGGTTACTGTCAGTAAAGTGCATCAGTCTTGCTCTACATTCTTATTTATTTCTTACTAGGTATGTCCATTTATTTGGTATGTTTCATGACAGAAACGTATCTGCTTGGAAGAGGAGCAAAAAAATCTTGTCTTTTTTTTTTCCCTTCTTTTTAAAGTCTTCAGACATTGGTATCAGGCAGCAGGATTCCATTCAGGCTCAGCAGATGTGAAGCATACAACAAATTATATAATCAAAACCCCAGACTATGGCTTTCACCAAGCACCACATGTATTTATGCTGACATTTGTGCAAGGTATTTCTTAGATTTGGTACAAGGGCAGGTATCTGTGAATCACAGCCTTACTTAAACGGGTTGAACAGCAATGTTCACCTTTTTGCAGTCCAAAAGTATAAGCAAGAAATTAAGTATAAAATCATTACAATGTGATGTTCATACTTTTTTCTTAATCCTTGTTTTTATTTTTTCCTTTGTTGTTCATAGTCTGACAGATCCTGCAGCTGCAGAGGGAGGACAGGCAGGTGGCAGGCACTGCCACAGCAGCACTGCACATCTCCAGAAGGGATGTTTCTCCAACAATGGAAGGATTGGTGATGGCAGAAGGAATCACTGTGATGTCTTATTCTTTCCATGTTCACCTGTGAAGAGGTCAACTCTAATGAACTCCCAAAAAAACACTGCTTAGTTTCAATGCAAGGGTATCACTATTCTTTGTGCTTTCAGAAAATGATTCTGCTGTTCTGCATTGAACTCTACTTGAAACAGTGGATAAATGATACTGCCTAATCCTGAAGAAGAAAAAACTAAAAAAACCAACCACGTATGCCTTTTTTAAAAAATTGAGTCTGTTTCCATGCTCAGAGCAGTAAAGATGTTGCTAACTGAAAAGTGTCCAAGTTGAGATCCAGAACTTCTATTCCACAGGAACTGCAAAATTACTCATTTCAACACAATTTGGAATCTTCAATTTCTTTTTTTTTTGTTTGTTTTGTGTTTGTTGTTTTTTTTTTTTTCACAGTGCAAGGATTCAACTATTTTGGTCTTAAAATAACGCAAAAATGGCAGAGACTTTTTTTTTCTTTTATTTTGATAACAAAATAGACATTTTCTGCAACTCTCTCACTTCTTCAGGGGGCTGGCCACAAAGCTTGCTGTTAAGAATGGTATTAGATTGTCAATTTCCTGTCTCTATCTAAAGGAAAGATGAAGATCCTCCTAGTCTCCTCCTGAAGAAATGATCATACATGCTTGCAGGAATTTAATTTTGGTTTTGTGTTATTAAACACTGTATTTTTAGTATATATTTTTGCTTCTCCTTAAGCCATACCCCAGATCTACTGAAAAGTTATTTTGACCCATTAACCATCTGTTAAAGGAGCTGAAGATGCTGTTACCAGAAAAGCAGAATCAGCATCCCCAGGTGGTCTTGAATATTCCTCATTATAGTGATGCTTTCCATATTTCCATGCATGCATACAAAAAAGCCAAAGCTCTAGATACAAGCCCACAAATATATATGTGTTGAATAATTCATTATCCTTAATTCCTGTCTTAAAAAGGAATTCTTCTTTTCTTTTCCTTTGAATTTTTTAATACCTTCTTCCTTCCTCCTGAATATCCTTTAATTCAAAACTCAAAAAATGGAAAAGGTTATTGCATCAGTCAATAAGAGTTAGCAAATTATGTTATATTCTCCCCAAATGCTTCAGCTGGAAAATTGACATTAAGGTACCTACTATAACTTACTGTAAAATATGTGCTGTCTATTGAGTGTTTTAAATCCAAGCATACTCCTCAATAGCCCAACTGTCATTCTATCATTTCCAAATAACTCATTTATATGAAAATATATCAACTGATTGGAATAACACCATGTTCAATACACTGCTTGAAGAGCAGCATTCACCTTTTTGTAGGCCAGAAATGCAAGCAAGAAATTAAGTGCAAAATCATTGCAATGTGATGTGCATTCATTTTTATTAATCCTTGCTTTTACTTTTTCCAGCTGATAGAATTACTATACATACAAAAATAATATAACATATAATAGGGTACACTTCCTACAGATTTCTTGGTAGCATATATGCTTAGAATCATAGAACCATAGAATCATAGAATAGTTAGGGTTGGAAAGGTCATTTAGTTCCACCCTCCCCCCCCACCATCAGCATGGACACCTCAAGCTAAACCATGTCACCCAAGGCTCTGGCCAGCCTGGCCTTGAGCACTGCCAGAGACAGAACATTCTCAGCTCCCTGGGCAACACATTCCAGTGCCCCACCACCCCTACAATAAAGAATTTCTTTCTCAGATCCAGTCTAAACTTCCCCTGCTTAAGCTTTAACCCATTACCCCTTGTCCTATCACTACAATCCCTCATGAAGAGCCCCTCCCCAGTATTCCTATAGGCCCCCTTCAGATATTGGAAGGCTGCTATGAGGTCTCCACACAGCCTTCTCTTCTCCAGGCTGAACAGACACAACTTTCTCATCCTATCTTCATACTGGAGATGCTCCAGTCCCTTGAGCTTCCTCATGGCCCTCCTCTGGACTTGCTCCAACAGTTCCATGTCCTTTTTATGTTGAGGATATCAGAACAGTACATAATACTCTAAGTGAGGTTTCACGAGAGACGAGTGGAGGGGTGGGGTCACCTCCTTTGACGTGCTGGTCATGCTCCTTTTGATGCAGCCCAGGATACGATTTGGTTTCTGGGCTGCAAGCGCACACTAATGGGTCATTTTTGTTTTCTCATAGACCAACACCCCTAAGTCCTTCTCCTGAGGGCTGCCCTGAATCTCTTCTCTGCCCAACCTATAGCTGTGCCTGGGATTGCTCCGACCCAGGTGCAGAACGTTGTACTTGGCTTGGTTAGACTTCATGATGTTGACATCAGCCCACCTCACAAGCATGTCAAGGTCCCTCTGGATGGCATTCCTTCCCTCCAGCATATAAACTGAAACACAGAGCTTGGTGCCACCATCATATTTGCTGAAGGTGCACTAAATCCCACTGTCCATACTGCCAACAAAGATGTTGAACAAGACAGGTCCCAACACCGACACCTGAGAGACACCAGTCATTACTGTTTTCCAGCTGGACATTGCGCCATTGACCAGAATCCTTTGCATGTGGCCATCCAGCCAGTTCTTTATCCATTGAGTGGTCCACCTATCAAATTGGTGTCTGTCTAATTTAGAGACAAGGTTACTTTCTCAATTTGCAACTCTTTAGCTTCCTCATTACTTTACAGAAGTGTTTGCATTTTTTAGTTCAACAATTTCTTTTTTGAAACAAAAAAATACGATTGCAATATGCATCTGAAGAATTGGAAATGCAAAACATACACCTAGGAAGTGAAGCTCTTATTTTGTTTTGAAAGAATAATACAGTAAATGTATTTAGAATCTTAATTATTAAAGTTACAACTCTTCACCTATGCATATTACTTGACCCTTTGCAATCCAAAGTCCACAGAAGGTTTTCTACTGACTTGAATTAATGAGATTCTATATCTATTTTTTTTTCTCTTATGTGCCCTATTAATTTAGGTTCTTTCTTTTAGATAGCTACACAAATTCAATGATTCCTTTTTTTTTGTCCTAAAAGCATTCCTAGAAAATTTTCTGTCCCTCTCTCTTCAAGCACACACACAGCTCTGACCCATCGTCTTCAGTGCTTCCGTGACATTCTCAGTTACTTTCTTTCTTTGCAATATTATAGAAGCCAAATATTCTTGCTGCTTAATATTCAACACGGGTAGAAAATTGTTATTGTACTTTTTTTATCAACGACACTTCTTATAATTTTAAAGTTGACTTTGGATTCTCTTTCCTTTTATGTTGGTCGACAAGAAATTGAACATGAGCTGGCAATGTGCACTCAGAGCCCAGAAACCAACTATATACTTGGCTGCATCAAAAGGAGCGTGACCAGCAGGTCAAAGAAGGTGATCCTGCCCCTCTGCTCTCATGAGACCCCAGCTGGAATATTGTGTACAGTTGTGGTGTCCCAAACATAAGAAGGACATGGGGCTGTTGGAGCAAGTCCAGAGGAGGGACATGATGATGATCGGGGGCTGAAGCACCTCCCATGTGAAGACAGGCTGAGAAAGTTGTGCCTGTTCAGCCTGGATAAGAGAAGACTGTATGAAGACCTCATAGCAGCCTTCCAGTACCTGAAGGGGGCCTATAAGGATGATGGAGAGGGTCTCTTCGTCAGCAACTGTAGCATATCTGTCAAGAAACTGTACTATCAAGATAAGTGTACTGGAGGTAGATGCTTGTAAAAATAAAAGAAAGCAGTGATTACACAGACAATCTGGAAGAATGAAAAATATAATAGATATTTTGTCAGATGTCCATATGCTTGCAATATGAAAAGATATTTTGCTAGTTTAAAATAATGTTTGAATTTAGGGCTGTGAGAACTCATAGCTCAACACATCCAGTTTTCATCTCTTTGCCCAGAAATAAGCTTTGCAGACCCTTGGGAAGGTGAAAGTACGCCTAATAAGAGGCTACTGGAGAGTATACAGAAAAGTAATAACACAAGGAAAATTAGACTAAGAATAGTTTTGTCAAAAAAATACTAATTTTGAATTTGATTAAACCTACTGGACACATGAAACAGAGTATGGGTGTCTTAAGAAGAAAAACATCATATTTCGTTGCCTGAGAAATCTTTCTCATTCCAAAGCTTGGGAAAAACATATAAATGTTAGTCTAAAATGAAAAAAATACAGGTTGGTTTAAAATATCAATAACAGATCTTGCAAAAATATTTGGGAAAACAAAATTAACCAATTAGTAAAATAAAAATTATTGGGTTAGAGCAGAAGATGCTGCTCCACTGCCTTCTAATTGTCTCACGTCTATCTCAAACATATTTTTCTCTGCACAGAATAATTTCAAGCTTGTGAATCTTTTACTGTGAATTTATGAATACTTTATCATGAGAAATTTAATATTTCTTTTTGGTGGGGGGAAGAGAGAATGCCAACATTTCACATAGGGAAAATTTTTTGAAAAAGTCACCTTCTCAAAATCTCATGTAAAAGTATAGGAAGGAACTTCAGTTTAACACAGCAAGCTCTAACTTGATGAACACATCATGTTTGAGGAGAGGATTCTTATTACTGTGGTTATGAACTACACAAGGAATCTAATCTGAACCTTTGTGCTTGGACTATGAAGATGATGCATGCCTCAGATTTGTAGAAAATAAGAAGTTTAGAAATTAATATACTAAGTCAAGCTGTCTTTCTGACAAAGTGAGTACAAGTAATTAACATTCCCTGTCTTCATCACCTACCCACAAGGCTTCCCCTCCTAGGAATTGTTTTCATGATGTTTTGAGGTTTTCATTTGGTTTTGGGTTGCATTTTCATTTTTAATTATTCCCTGAAGCCTTACCCTCAGAAACTAACAAATGTATCTTCTTGGGTAATCATTTATTAACTGTTTTCCCAAATACATGGTTTTCAGTTACCTCTCCTGTGCAAGCATCAAAAGATTTTGAAGTCTCAGGCTACTCTTACGAAGGTATTATGGCCCCAGACCAGTGTGTTCCAGGTCACCTTGTCATTTTGGGTTTTTTTTTCAGTTTGCTTTTCAGAAGACTGGAATTTTTTATTTTGTATGAGAGTTTGTTTTGGAGGAAAGTCAAGACTGTCACAAATGGCTATACTCAAGGGACTCTAAGATACCACTGTCTATGCAGATAATAAATACTGAGAGTGGAACATCAGCCTGGTTCTGGAACTGATCTTCAAAAACTAGGCAAAAATAAAAAAAAGACAAAGTGAATAAAGCTCATTATGTACTTTGCTTCACAGACCTTAGGAGGGTAGCATTCTGAGTAGAGCCAGTACAGCTGGCTTCCATTGACTTACCAGTACTCAGGGTTTGTGGCATAAAGTTTTTTTGGCAGTAGATTTGGGATGGGATATTTATTTGGGTTAGTGTGCACTTTTTTTAGAGAAGAAGAGATAGTGGAAGAAAACGTCAAAGTAATGAGCCTTCATGTCAAGGCCTGAAGAAGGAGAAACTAGCATGCCAGGAACTTCCTTTAGAAAATAGAGACATGAAAGTAATTCTTTAAAAAAACTATGGCATAAGGAATAGTGTACTGGAAAGAAACATCAAACACTGTTTTATGTTATTTGTTGCTGCTGATGGAAGAGTTTAAACTCTAACAGCTGTTAATCTTTCACAAACCATAAAATATCTAGCAGGAAGTCAACAGAATGAAGGGAGCTTAGAATAAGTAGCTTGAAAATGCTAAGTCCACCTCGCATGTAATTCTATATTGCTCCACACTTGTAAAGCACAGGATTTCCAGGAAGAATTACATAAAAATAAAATTCAGTGTGGAATAAATTCTGAACCAGCAACCAAGGAGTTTCTTATTAAGACAGAGTTTAACTCTGAAATAAGGTGGTTTAGAAGCCTGAAGTACACATTATTATGTGAAAAAACTTAATAACTTTCAAAAAGCATTGTTTGAGAGTCAGCTCTTCCTTGACTGTTGGTGCATCAGTTTAGGACATATGTATTACCTGAAATCTTTAAAGGCTGAGAGGGAAAACAAAAGCATCTTCTCTGCTTCACAAAAACTCTTCACAGTTCAGTTAGTGAGAAGCCTGCTATTCAAAGACATTGGAGTCTTTGAAACCATGGATAATTATTACTCCTAATTACAAGCAAAATCAAAGCTATAGCTTTTACTGAGAAGCATAAATACTGGAGTTGATATAGAAAGCATCAGCTTCCCAAAGGCCTTGTCATCTAACTGCAGTTTCCTCTTATTTAATCCTAGCTAAGTGAGACAAAAACATATGAACCTTACCTAGCATTTGGGGCTGATTTTGTTCTCTTTTCAATAGAATTCCTATAAACATGCACTATTTATTTTTATCTTTTGATAAGAACAGGAAGAAATCACATGGTATTCCTAATAGTTTAAGATAAAAAAAAAAAACAAAACAAACCTGTCCTGAAATTTCTTTTCTCTTTTATAGCGTATGCAACTACTGCAGGTATATAAATATCTCATTAGTATATCTAGACATTTTGGTATTACATGGTTATGATGTTTTCTAATCTCTGTCCTGAAAGCTTTACTACTAGCTGACTTTAAAAAAAAAAGCAAACAAAGAAACTAGGAAACACTGGGAAGCCAGTAAAAAAAAAAAAATTGATTGGGCTTTTTTGTCTATTTTTAATGTTTACCATCTTTTTGCAATACTGCATCTGTGGATCCTACAGTTTTTGCAACTAGAGAAATGTTTATCTCAAGGTCATTAAAACTGCTTATGATTTTAAACAAATTTTCAGCAATGATAAAATATTTGACAAAGAATTGATTTAGGACACTAAAAAAAAGAATTTTTGTTTCCATATATTTGCATATATGATCATAGCAGCTTGGAATTCATGAGACAGTAAGTTCATTTTACAGGAATAAATGAGCATAAGGCATGGGTGGAAGTGTTTGGAGTATACCCTCCAATACAGAACTTAGGTCAGTCATACAGAAAGGTAGAAAATCATATTTATTACCTTAATTGAAGTTAATCATGGAGGGAGAAAATTTCATGTTCTTTCTTCCTTGCAATTCCATAATCACTTGGTACTTGTAGTACCATAACTGTCTCCTCATGGTTTTTGCAGCTGTCATCCCACTGTCCCCGCTTATGACTCCTGCCCACCACATTTAATTTTTCCTGCTTTTGTTTCTAAAGAGTGTTTACATAAATATTGCTCTGAGAAAATTAAGAGATAAAAATATATAATTCCCACAAATCTAAGGTACATCAACTCAACCTTGTTGTCTGCAAAACGTGTTAACACATCTCAGAACTGGATGCCAACATCTTTAGTGAAAAATAAGACCTCTCATATCATTAAGCACTTACACTTCAGGGAATTCACGACATAATGCGTGAAGACTCTACCCACATCCAGATGGGACATCATGTAGAAGAATTAACAGGACTGCAGCAAGAGCCAGGTAGATAGCTCCAAAACAAGAGAAACAGCAAAAGCCAGATTAAACTCATGGCCAGGTTCTGAGGGGTTACCTTTTAAAGCATTTGCTCTCATCCTGTTGAGAAATGGTTGCCTCAGTGACCCCCTATGGTCTTGAAAGTGAGAACAGAACTGAGTGTCCATCAGCCAAATCCGCTTTCTTGAGCACATAATCTTGTTACCAGCACAGTAGTTTTTAAGTGCTCAGTACTGCGGGATGGCATTGCTGTACATTTTATCAATAGTGATTTCAACAACTATCAAGAAGTCTTAACACCTAGGAATTTGATAAGCTGATAGCAATTACCACTGAGTGAGCACATGTCATGTGCTGAGAGCTGTAAAAATGATTTTTTTTGTTTTTGGTTCCATATTCAGAATGTGAAACAATTCAGTCAAAGGATTTGGGGTAAACACTTTTGTTTCCAATTCATCAAATGTGTCTACATGCAAATAGTCTAAAGTTTACTAGTTTTGCCCACCCAGAAAAAATTGAGTGAAGCCAGATTCAGCTAGCTCAGGAAAAGCTTTTCTCATCTCTCTTCCTAGCCGGTTTCTCTGGCAGCCTTCTACCAAGAGGGAAATGCAAAGCATTTTTTTTCAGAAGAATAGAACCTTCCATGCATTTGGCTTCTAATACATGCTGGTGCATTTGAAGAACAGTTCCTATCACTGTAACTTTTGCTGCTATGTGTGAATGGGAAGTACTGCACTTTCTTTAGAGTATTTTGAAAATCTCAATAGATTTCAAACTCTAGATGGATATACTGTTCCTCTTGAATTTAAATGCTTCTAACTTTCATTCAAAGTTAATTACAAAATAATTAGTATCATGCATAAAAATATAGGTGTCTCACAAACACCAAACCCTACAAACATGTAGATAAGTGTTTCAATTTTGCTGTTCTCTGATCTTTCTCAAACTTAAGTTTGAAGACTTCAGTGACTTAGCAAAAACATTCACATCCAGGTTTGAAATTGCTGTAGATTAATAATGACTGAAATATCCTTAAAATAAAGCAGTTATTCAGTGACCTGTGGGAAATAGATTGGTGGTGTCAAAGCAGCTTCCCCCTAGAAAAGCTCTTGTCAGTGCTGTTGCTGATTGGTAGTGTTAGTGTCGCCCTCAGCAGAAATTAAAACACTGAGTAGGCAGAAATGGGCTATTTCTGGACTGTTTGCCTATGAAAATATATGTCCAGTGGCAGCAGAACAGTGGCAGTTGCACAGAGCAACCTACATTTCTTCTATTCCTATTTGGTTTTAATAAGGCTATTATTGAAGTTGCAAGTAACCATGGTGGCATCTTTAAAAAATATGGCTGCGCAGCGGGCTTGGGGTTTAAGAACTCTGGTGGCTACAGTAGGCTGAGTTTGAGACTGAGTAGAATATTTTGTACCTCTGAGGTACAGAGAGATGCAGATACCAAAAAATTCAGGGGGCAAAAATTGTTAGGAGGAATACCTGATCTCCTGTTCTAGGTAATACAAATACCCATTTCTTTACCGTATCTTTTCAGATTTTGGCATGCAATGCTTTGAAATGAGCTGAAGAAATGTGTGTTGTAAACAAGCTTCAACAGACTTCCTCCTGCATTTTTCTATACTTCAAATAAACAGAAGAATGGAACTGAATTGAATGTAAGACATACATTACAGTAGTTCAAATGTAGAATTTGCCCAGCCTGAGCAAACAGGACCCAAATGAATGTGATCTTCATGCAGCCTGGTAGGTGATGCTGTCTGTGAGCTAGTTACTTACATAACTTGAGAAACTGTTAGTGAGAAAATAAATGGGTCCAAAAAAACGTCAAAATATGTGGCTGCACAGGTACAATTTACAGAAGAAAGCTGGATAAAGCTTCAGTTAAAGATCTGGTATTTCATTTTACAGAAAATCTGTTATTTACTATTTCCATCAGGTTATTAAAAGTAAACAAGCCAATGTCTTCTAATGTGGAGTAGAAGACACCACTGGTATTGAACTGAAGAAGACTGCTGAAAACGCAGACACTGAAGGTAGCTTTCCTTACACAGTCCTCTCCACTCTCCTGTGCTACAGCTTTCTGACTAGTGAGAGGATAAACATAATTCTCCATGATCAAACTCTTTTTCTAATCTTCATCTTTTAACAAAAATTAATATTGTTGTGGTTGTTGCATGGTGATCCATATCTTCCAGATTCAAATTTCATTTACTTATCAAAGACAAATACATGCTTTTTAAAAATGTCTCTTTGATGTCTTTTGAATGATCTTGGCTTTTTCATGCTCAGAGAAATAACTTTAAAAGAATATGAAAACAGGAAATAATTGTGCCTGTAATTTTAAATTCCATGCTTTTCTCTCATTCTTCTTTAAACTTTTGAAAAGGTTCCACTGTATCATTTTGAAAACTGACAATGAGACCTTAAGCTTTATAAAAAAAACAAGCCAACGAAAACATTAAAATGAAAGCTGTGTAGAAACCTTTAACACTAATTATTTAATATAAAAGAGCAGAAGTAAAATCATTGGATAAAAATGTAAAATTAATGATGGATTAGTTAGAAAGAAGCTCCAGAGCACCAGCAGTGCAGGAAATAAACAAGGAAAAGAGATTTTCAATTCATAGTAAGTGCACATGAGAATATCAAGGATCTCTCCAAGATTCCCCCAGTGCAGAGTTCAAGCCCTGGCAGAGCTGTGAGGTCCATCTGCATGCACCACATGCCCCTGGTACCAGCAATCAACCTCTTTACTTAAAGAAACTTAGCTTCTAACTGGTGGGTAAAGATATTCTGTATAGGGTTTCTGTGATATGATTTTGGTAGTGGGGGCCTACAGAGGTTTCTTCTGTGAGAAGCTGCCAGAAGCTTCTACTGTGTCCAATAGAGCCAGTGCCAGCCAGCTCCAAGATGAACTGACTCCTGGCCAAGGCCAAGACCAACAGCAGCAATGGTGGTATCACTTCTGGGATAACAGATTCAAGAAGGAGGTAAAAATTGCTGCACAACAGCAGCTGGAGAGAGGAGTGAGAATACGTGAGAGGAACAGACTTACAGACACCCACATCAGTGCAGCGTGTGATGCTGACCATGTTGGCGCAGGATGTGCCCCTGCAGCCCATGGAGGTCCATGGTGGAGCAGATCTCTCCCTGCAGCCCATGGAGGACACTGTGCCACAGCAGGGGGATGCCTGAAAGTTTGCCTGAAGATGCTGAAGCACATTTGCTGCAGGTCTTGTGACCCTACTGGGGACTCACACTGGAGCAGTTTGTTCCTGAAGGGCTGCACCCATGGAAGGGGCCATGCTGGAGCAGTGGAAGAGCGTGAGGAGTCTTCCCCCTGAGGATGAAGGAACAACAGGAGCCACAACCAAATGTGAGGAACTGACCACAACCCCCATTCCTCATGCCCTGCAATGCTGAGGGGGAGGAGGTAGAATTATGAGTTGAAATTGAGCCAGGGAAGAAAAGGGGGTGGCAGTGGAAGATGATTTAAGATTTTTTTTTTTATTTCTCATTATCCTACTCTTATTTGATTGATAATAAATTAATAAATGAAAATAATTTCCCCAAGTCAAGTCTGTTTGCCTGTGACGGTAACTGGTGAGTGATCTCTCCCTGTCCTTATCTCAACCCACGAGCCTTTCATTTTATTTTTATTCTCCCAGTCCTGCTGAGGAGGGGAGAGATAGAATGGCTTGGTGTCATCAATTAAGCTGACGATAACAGCAGAGAGCAAGTTACAATGTGAGGGTACTAATAAATCACAGATGTCAAAATTAACCCCCAAATTTCTGATTTTTAATAGAAGATGTGATTGTCTACTCTCTTCCTAGCCCTTTTAACATTTTTCATAAAGAGAACAAAATAAACTGACTAATCCTACTGGACTGATGGGAGGGCAAACTGGCTAGGAGATGGCCCAGACTGGGCCCCACAGGTTCAGCCCCTGACTCTCAATCACTCAGTGCTAGGATTTCAAAGCAGATCTCCTGGCTTGGCTGGGTTTTAAAACTGTTTTTAAAATGTCACTTGCAGTAGCAACCTGCAACTATCATCCTCCTTCACTCAGACAGAGAAAAGGGTTTTATATCTACATGCAGTGCTACAGGTCACACGTCCTGTGACAGTTTTCCCTGCTGAGGACACAACTTCACCACAGCCTAGAGTGTGAATGCACACCCAGACTACTCCGAGCACACACAGGAAATCTGGACTGGTATGTGGGTATACTATGACCATAGTCGTGCTGCAAATTAAGAAGTACTGTGTGGGAACTTGCATTTGCTAACACTGGGTAAATTTGAAATTAAAGATGTGTTTTGAAATGGGCTTCTGTATCCAGTTTTATTTTGTTTTACTGAGAAAACCTCCTGCAGGGGTCTTGGGCAGGAAGGACTCTCTAAAAATATACATACTATTAAGAAAAGGACAAAGCAATCTCAAGAAACATAGTTCTTGTTATTTTTTTTCAGTGAAAGACAACAGGAAAAATAACTTGGTTTTAGCACCAGGTTTCATTTTCTGTTAAGATCATGGAATGAGAGTATGAGAAGGCAGAGGATGACTTGTGGGGGATGTCTTGAGAGGGTTCTTCACCAATACAAGAATTAAAACATCTTCTGCAGTGATCAAATGATCAAAACTATCTTTTTAATAACATAAATGTCTGAGCAATTATACTACAGCATTTTCTGTTTAGGTTGTGTTTGCCTTTTGAAACAGATGGTGCAATTGCAGGTAAACATATAGAAGCATAGCGATTTGTTGTCTGTTTTTCTGGAGAAAGACCAAAATATGTCAATACTTCCCTGGGGAAGACCAAAGGATGTCAATACTTTACTGAAACCACAAGTAGGAATCATGACAGTGCCACCTTTAGCCCCATTCACTACAGTGACAAAGCCTACATCATCGAAGGTGGTCCTGGTCAGCAAACAGATATGGAGGGGAAAATGAAGCCCCTGTGCTCATTGTGGACAGAATGGACATTTCCTGCATGCTTCAGCACTTATGCATCTAGCTTTTAATAACATTCACGTTCTCTGGCTTCAAGAGGCATTTAGCACCTCTTATAGTAAAATGCCTCCCACCTTTATCAGATTTTTCTGTTAGGAAAACTACATACAACTAAATTAGCATGAGCATAAAAAAATGGGAAAGAAAGTGATCTTTTGGGTCCTACTTTATTTTTTGGAAGGCACAGTATGCCTGCAGAAACTGACATCTTTAGAAGCAAGGGAGCTTTGGGGCTGGACTCAGCCACACACTGCTTTTTAGTTCTTTGACATAATGAAGATAAGGCTGAGACATGTAGGGAGCTCAGTATGTTTGATTCTGGTTTGTCATCAGCAGACCTTCTGCTAATGTGGATCTAATGCTAGCAAATAAAACCATGTCCTCAATAACTCATACTAAAACAGCTTTTATAAGCGCTATCAAGAATCTACATTTCAAAGACCCTTGAGTTTTCTTACACTGATTTTTCTTCACTTCCATATGCATTACGGAGCAGATTTAATGACATTGAGTAGAAGAAGAAACCATGATATTACAGAAATACTATCATAATACTGTAATGCAAAATATAACACAATAATATCTGCAATCATTTTCATTATTTAAAAAAAAAATGGTTTCTTTGGGGGAAGTTTACTTTTATAAATATTGAAAAAGCAATCTGAGTCCTCAAAGCAAACTTCTATTAAGTTTTATTGAGCTCCTAGCATCTTCTTTCAATACTATCTAAATCTCAACTTTCCTCCTCTCCAGACATTCCTTTTCTGCTAGCCCTCACCTGATAAAGCAAATGTTTTTGAGCATAACCCAGTTATGGACATCTTCCCAAGGAATGGCCTCAATGAAGTACATTCTGTTTTAAAGGCACTATCCTCAAAATAATGGTGTTATCCTTTGGGATCCGTTTTCAAATATATCATCCAGCTGATCTCTCTTTCTTGCAATTTCCTTTTGCAAGGCTGGTAGTTTCAGTTGTTCAGTGTGCTGCAGCTGTGTTGAAGACTGATGACCACTGAGGGCAAAGTGGTTCATCAGAGGGCCTGGAAATACAAGCAGTTTTTAAGATACAGACAGGCTTACTGTGTACACTAGTTCTTTACCATTAGTGATGATGTATTTCAGAAGTTTGAGAACCTAATCAGGCAGAAGGGGAGTTTTATACTAAAAACAGGTGGGAAAGAGTATTTTGAGGAACAAACTTTGTTCCTAAAGGCTACCTCAGCCAGAAAGCTCTGACATTTCTAGCCACGAACTAGACTTTGTAACTGAATTGTCCCTCGGATGCTTCCAACCAGACAAGAAAGCAAGCAGCAAAACAGCCCACATTGACATTTTAGACTGTGCTTGGGGATGGAGGCTGTTGTTTCTATTGGCTTCTGAGCAGCAACGTGACCCTTCATTCTCCTCCTACAGTACCAAGCTTCTGAAATAGCTGTCAGATTTCCTGCTGGTTGTCATGTGCAATCATGCTCAATTAGGCATGGACCTACTGAGGGAGAGGGCATTTGGCTCTTATAGCCAAATAAACACTAGTTTATTCTTATGCAATGTGTAATATACAGCAGAGAAACATGGAAACTCTTTTGTGCAGCCAAATATTGACACCATTTTAAGCCCTGCAGTTACCAAAGTTTTAACACCAGAAAGTTCCTAGTCTTTTTCACCAGTCTCTTTTCACTCACATTTTTACTATCCAAAAAAGTAAAGTCCAGTTACAGCAACAGTTATCATCTTCCTGAAAGCTGCAGCAGGGTGAAAGGGGAAGAGGAAAACATTTTTTGTCTGACTGACAGCCAGACTCTCAATTTTGATGTTGTCAGCTGATTAAATAATATCTCCCTTAGGCACTCGAAAGGCACAATGTCATATTTTATATTGTCCTCATCTATCAGATAATAAATGTTTGTATAAAATAAGTGCCAGTGAAGTCCCTTCTACCTCCCATCCTTAACAGTACAGCTCATACACTGGTGTCATTTACAGCTTCCATGAATAAGAAATATATGACAAAAACAACAAAAGGTGACTCAAAATTCAGGAGTACTC
This sequence comes from Forpus xanthops, assembly GCA_032466535.1. Lineage (NCBI taxonomy): Eukaryota > Metazoa > Chordata > Aves > Psittaciformes > Psittacidae > Forpus > Forpus xanthops. The sequence goes on along the minus strand of JASSUY010009203.1, from coordinate 16,864 downwards.
ATTTGTAGATACTCTACACTGTAGAACAATTCAAAGTGTCCTGTCTTCTAGCTATAATTGCATGAAGTCTGTATTTGATAAATACGTTCTCTGAAACATAATCTTCCTACAAAATTGGAACCAGTTAATGAATACTAATTGTTCATCTCCTTTCAGTGGCGTTATTTTTATTTATCTTACTTTGCTTTACTCACTCTGAGCCTTTGCACACAGGTTTGTAACAATAAAGCCAAATTACATTTAGAACAGAGTAATTTTTCCAGTGTTATTGTGAATGAAAGCTATGCCTGAAAAGTTTAAAGCAGTTACAATGATCTCTTCACGCTACTAAGGTAGCTTTCTGATAAAGTGGTAAAGGACCTTCTCATTAAAAAGACGTAGTCTCATTAAAGACTTTCTTGACTGAAAACCAGGCCTTGGAGGAACATAAATGAACCCTAAAACCAAACTCTTCAGCTTCAAAATAGTTTCTCTGTGCTCAGAAAATGTGTCTTCTGTGTCACACATTTTTAGTTTCATCAAATATTTCTTTTTCTTGACAAGAATCTGGTCCAGTCTCCAGACATAATGAATGTATAGTAGACATGTTTCTTGCCACCAGAACCCTTTCATAACTCAGCTGTGTGTGTCATGAGAGGTTGTGTGGTTCTACAGGCTTTAACAGCTGACTTATGCTATAGCTGCAGCCTACTTGTGGTACAGCCTTGCCAATCTCCTTTAGCCACTTCAAATGCCAGCAGTTGTTCAAGTGGCTGACACAGATGTTTAAACTTGTTATCCAGATTACATAGATCACACTGCATTTATGTGTATTGGTATACACTGTGATCCTCCTTTTAATGCATCTCTGTGTGCATTTCCTTCCTCTAATCACACTGGGAGAGATGAGTGTAAAGAATGAGTGACCTCTTCCACTTATTAAACTTGCTGCTTTCAAAAGAGTCCCAGGAGGTTCTTCTATAAGAATGACACATTTCAGTCTGGTTTTGGTGGATACTTCTTATTAGACATTTTGACTAAAACTGAGTGAAACTTGTGAGTTCACGTTCCATTCTGTATTTCAAGTGTGGTGTGCCAATTTTGAAAGGTTAGGTCAGATTTTGCCATTTTTGCCCACTTTCAGCACAGTTTCTGGAAACTTTCAGATCAGTGGGCCATACCGTAAATGTGCTATTTACCAAACAAGATCATAACAGTCAACAAAGATGTCAGGATTTAACCCATAATAAAGTGTCCCTAAAATTAATGCACTTGAGCACATTTTCAACTGCATTGCAGTTCACTGTAATAATAATAAATTTCCTTATAAATATTTATAAAAGTTAAGACTCGGCTGATAATGCAGCACATTCTGAACTATGGAGAACTTCTGTAAGTTAGACCCTGCTAATACTATACATCAGAGCAATAAAAATGTACATCTCCTGGTTCATCCTAGCCACTGCAGAAAAAAAGATCACATAAGAAAATTTTAGATACTTGAGAACTCTGTGCTCAAACATCTTAACTTTATAGGGAACTTATGCAAGAGCCTTATAATATCTTGAATCGGAGAGTAATCCTTGACCTTATTTCTTGACCAAAATTTTCATGTCCTTTGAGCAGATACCACACCTTAGGAAAGAAGAAGTTTTGCACAGCTATAGTTTTCTGTGGACCTACATACCTGTTTTCACTAGCATGGAAGCAAACATTCACTGGGGCTCTGATCCCTGTGCCTGAGTTGAGAATGTAAGGAGAAAAGCTGGCCTAAGCGGGTCTAACAGACTTCTCTTACCCTCCTTGCAACTCACCCAGTGGAAAAACAATCCTAGAGTCCTGTCTGAGCAGCTCCCTGTAGGGAGAGAAGTAAGCACCAGAACTGCAAAGTGTGGATGAAAAATAAGTGTGAGATGAAAAGTGTAATCATGGAATTAAATATCATTTTATGATTAAAACTATCATTCTTTAATTTCGTATTTGTTATAATGCTTCTTTTGCTCTGGAAAGTGTGTACCCTCTGGAGTCATACATCAAAGCGTACAGAAAACCTTTGCAAATAGGGTCATTAGAACTGAACTTTTTTTAATGCATGTAATTATATGAGTGTTAACGTAGATATTAATGATTCATTATCAAAAGAGTATATTACATCTATTTCCTGTGTTTTAGAGAGCACGAAAAGCCTCACTATCCCCCTTTGAATCTTTGTAGTGACCACACTAAATTTATGAAAGAGTTACATTTTGCAGACTCCATGTTTCATATTTTCGGTCACCAATGAGTTATACTAGACTTAAAATTGTATCCGCTCTGGGTTCTCAGCTGATTTGTTTCTAGTATGGTTAAGTGCTGGGGCTCTAATAAGGCAAAGGATACATTAATTCTCACCTTCAGCCAACACAGCCAGTGAAGGGTATGTTCCGAGCTCAACAGATGTCACAGCACACCAACTCCTATACCTCAGTGCTGGCTCCATCTGGCTAACAGCAAATACTTTTAAATGTAAATAGTATCCTACTTTTCAACCAATTAACCCTTGACAATAAACACTGCTAGGTGAATATAGCATTCCAGAGAGCTTGAACTAAACTAACTAATGATGTTTAGCAATGTCGTGGTTTGAGGCCCCTCAAACAGTTCTGCTCACTCACTCCCCCCTCTTTCTTCCCCAGTCCCGGGGAAATGGGAAGGAGAACCAAAAGAATGCAACTCCCACAGGTTGAGATAAGAACAGT
>JASSUY010009202.1:8512-33557 GCA_032466535.1 Forpus xanthops | reverse complement strand
AAGCTGAAAATCCAAAACACAGTGCTCACCAGCTACTGCTTAAAGAAAAATGACTGCTGCTGCTGAACCCATGACAAAGTGTTGGTGTGGAAATCTGGGGCAGCTGCAGTCTGTGCAGGGGTCTCCTTCTATGTGGTTATTCACTATGGAGTTACTGCAGGGATTTCTGTACTCAGCCAATGAGTCCTCTGGGTAGCATTATTGTTTTCCAGTGTCAATGGGTGTTGAGAAAGACAAAAAGCTCATTGAATATGAACCTTAGAGGATGATCATATGCTAATATAAAATCTCTCCTCAAGAGGAAAATGATGGTTTTCTGTTGTACCTCTTCCCTTCCCCACAGACATATCCAGTCCTGAGGACCATTCAGCATTTCATTGGAAGTGCAAGGGTTCTGTTGTGCAGCTCACTACCTGTACATTTTAATTAATGAGAAAACATATGAGGAATTCTTTCTTTCCGCCTCTGGCTGCTTGGAAGCAGGGTTGGCAGTTTGAGTATTTTTAGGAAGAAGAGTTTAGTACTTTGTGGAAGAAAAGTTCATGAGAGAGTAGTGATGGAATAACAGCAGTAGGAGTTTGAATGCGAGCATCTTCGAAGTGGGAGAGAAACGCAGCATGAACCCCATTCCTCCTCCTGTCCTCCCTGCTGAAAACTAGAGAAAGCAAGGGATGAGAAATGGAAAGGAAAGCAGTGAGATGGAAAATGAGGATGGAAGAGTTAGGGGAGAGCGTTGATTGGCAGGTTCCTTCTTGCTGGGTTTGCTTTAAAGTGAAATAATATAAGTGGAAGGCAAACCATGCCCAGAGAAGGGGCAAAGGAAATTCTTCCCTTGGTCCCTAAGTTTTCCCACACACCACATCTCCGGCCTTTGCAGTGTGAGATGCAGGATTTTTACACTGAGAAAACTGCAGCTGATCACAGCCTGTAGGGAAGCCCTCATGTTTTCTCTTCTCTGCCAGCCTCTCCCTTGAAATGTAAATAAATAGGGTTGGAGATGCACATAATGAGGCCCAAGGGTAAGGGACTAAAAAGCCAACATCATGTTTTCTTTGGCTGAATTTCTAAAAGAAAGAAAAATAAAGGCTAGATGAGGAATGATATGAAAAGAAATCAGACCTGTAGTTCACCACATAGGGAAGTTAAGAGCTGCTGTGGAGAAGCAGTGGTATGCAAAGTAATGAATAAATAAACACGAACAGTGGTGTAAGCTTCCTACCAAGACCTCCTTCCACCTCAGTTTTGAAAGCAGATTGCTGCTGACACCTGAGCAAAGCCTGTTTTGTGGATCTATGCTGCAGACAGTAGTGAACTCCATGGTCAGTGGCCAGGAAAGTTTCAGCAATCTTTACAGAGCCTTTCTGAGCTTCTTTTCTTTCCAGCTACCTGCTGAGCCAACATGCAGCAGGACGATAGAACCATTGCGGCTAAAACAGCCACTGTGTTTTAGCTACAAACAACACCTGCCCAGGGAGGAAGGCATGGTAAACATCTAAGGAGATGTCTGAGAAAGCAGCCAGTGGGATGGTTCTTCTCCTGCTGACCCCATGTCTGAAAGCAGTACCACATTTCACACATTAGGAACCAAGTGAATGCGTCTCTGCAACTGCATGTGCTGGACTGGGGCTGCAATTCTGAGGTTGTATCTGTTGAATGGTAGGAGAGTGGCTGCTGTCACCAACTGGGAGTTACAACTAACTGCTTGGGAGAAAGGATCAAAGTGAAATCTTTGTGCATCATGTCTCCTCATGATTGTTCCCCTACACTTGGTACCACTTCTCTCTAGAGCATCACTTTTGATGCTGTATACACCATTATACTGATAGGTTTGTGGGTGGGCTTTCTTGTTAGTCAAGTTGTCATCAAATAAGGTGTATTTTAAGGTGTGTAAAAAAAAAAAAAAAAGGCCATCTTCTCCCTTTAAACACCCATGTGGATTTCTGTGGATTGCTGCTCCCAAGCATCCTGGGCTGAGCAGTCCTGCAGTGACTACCTCTGATACCTGCAGATGCCCTGTTCATACAAGTACAAACCAGTAGACATTGGTGTCTATCGATCTGCTGCAGTGCAGTTAGCTTCATGGTACAGTTCCTGTACCTGCTTCCCTCTGCCTGGGAAGCAGGCAGGGAGCCACTTAGCTACTCCATCGCAGAGTCAGCTCCAGTTCTGCTCTGTTCTTCTTCTCCCCTTGATGCGCTGCTCTGAGGCATGGGAATCCTGCTGAACCACACTCAATTAGAGATGTCTTTTGGGCACTGAGCAGCTGACATCAAGGAAAGTATTGTTGCAAATCTGTGTGGTAGTACAGAAGCCCCTGCTTCTTAGGAAGAAAAGAAATCAGAATCAATCCATGTTTTACAAAAGGGAAACCTGCAGAAGTTATTTACACATTTCAGGGAGGGCATATGTGAATCCCTGATGCTGCTGTAATGGGGGTGGAGGGGCTTTATATAGTGTTTGCAAAAGAAGAGCACAGTGAAGATTGTGTCTTTGGACGTGTTATCCACTGGTCCCAAGTGTCTGCTCCCTATTTGTTCAGTTTGATCGACAAAGTACTTGAGCATTTACTCACTTTTACTTAGAGACAATGGGGGCACTGCTGCTGTCTTCATTAGCCCTTGCAATGGGAGTGCAAGGTCATTCTGGGAGCAAGCCAGTAGATATGACCCAGAGTGTGCATGAACTATGAGTGCCTCAAATGCACAGAGCATTTTGGAGTGCCTGGGGCTGTCTTTGCGCTGCCCTGCATGCCTGGCCATGCTGTCACCCACAGGTCCTGCAAAGAAAGAGCTGGCAGATAGTGTTGAACACCCAGTTAGTGACCTCTCGATCCTTACTCATGTTTAATGTCGAGCGTGTATTTTGCCGCATTGCTGGACACAGTTAATCTTGTGTCTGTATGTGTACAAGCAGAGGGCTGAATGGCAAGGATTTGCTGTGGAGCCTTCATTTTGTGGGGTTTTCAGGTTTGCAAAGACTCGAAGAGGAAAAAAGAAAATCCACACAGAGACAGTCACTCAGGAGAGACTTTTGGAGTCAGGAGCGTGAGTGTGGCACCACAAACTCCTTTTGTATCTCCTCTACTGCACCATGGTCCAGCTGCACTCCATGAGCAAAAACCTGCCTCTACTGCTGTGTGTGTTTAGTTCCACACTGAAAACAGGTGGAGAGTCTTCAGAGCGATGAGATGTGTCTTTGCCCTTTGCACAGGAGCAAAGGACCTAGCTGAAGTTTGGGAATTATTTTCACCATCATAACCACATGGTCTGAATATGGCTGCAAGACAAAAGGGGTTACACCCCTCAATGCATTGGCTGATTCTGCCCATTTAAAGGTCAAGGTTATTAAGTGCAGGCCTGCAAGATGCTGTTGGGTAATAATTACTCATGAGGAGCAAGATGCACACTGAATTCAGAGCTGAAGAGAGCAGATGTGACTTTTCGTATAACCTTCTGGATCTTTTAATAGAGCATTATAAATGAGGTTATTAATTATATCAACAAGCAGAGGAAGACCAGGTATTTTCCCTGGTGTTTTATGGCTTGCAGAGCTAGAACAAATCCTCTGTGCCAGCAGTCTCTAGTGGATTTGAACATGAGTTCGGAAGCCAGGAACACCTGGTTCTTTCATCAGCTTTGATACAGACTCATTATGTGACATCCAAACAGTCCCTTGAAGTTTGTTTTGGGAAGGTACTGAGCAATCACTGCTGCTCAGTACATCTGAAACCAGCCCAGTCTGGCCCTCCATAAAACACAGCCAAAAGCTCCTTTGAGGTCACCAATTGAAAGGCATTTTGTGAATGCAAAGTTTATTATATGTCTACTGTGTAATGTCATGTGGACTCCTAACATAGTAAACACTGCAGATATTCCAGAGACAGAAAATCTTATCTGTAGTAAACACATTCTGAAGCTCCTCACTGAATTACTCTAGTCCTCTGATGTCCCTCTGCAGATTTTGGTTGAGTTTTGGCTCTTGAAGGTATTTGTAGACTGCTACCACACTCCTTTACTGAGTACCTGCCAGATCCATCAGTCCCAGGCCCTTCTGTTACCAACACAGCAGATGCATTTAAAGTTAAGAAGCCCAGAGTAAGCAAAACTAAAGTATTTAATCTATTATTAATCAGTCAGCTGCAGAAATGATAGGGCTCTGGGGGACCTCAAAGGCATCAATATTTATGGCCTCGTTAGCAAATGCCACTTTTTTTTTTTAAAGGCACAACAGGATTCTAAAGGATGTTTATGTTTTGAGTCATTCCATAAAAAGGCAATGTCATGGTTTGGGACAGGAGGATTCAGGACAAGATATTTAATAGTTATCACTAAGTATTGAGACTTCCGCTGTACTTCTGCCCTTCTTGGTCTTGCATTCAAGCCTTCACCTCCTGTAGAAGCAATGACCCAAACTGAGATCAGAGCTCAAACCAAGCTATTAATTAGGGGATTTTTAAAAATTAAAAGATAAAATCTTCCTAATTTCATTTGTCAGGATAAATTATATAAATTCCACAAAAGAGAAGCAATGAAATACGATTTCTATTTGAAAAGAGCTCCACCCATTACAGACAAATTTTTCTGGATTGAGACTAAATTGAGATTGGATATTAGGAAAAACCTCTTCCCCGAAAAGGAATTGGAACAGGCTGCCCCAGGAAGGGCATCCCTGGAAGTATTTAAAAGACATGGCACTGGAGACATTGTTTAATGGTGGACTTGGCAGTACTGGGTTAATGGTTGGACTTGATGATCTTAAAGAACTTCTCCAGCCTAAATGATTCTATGATTCTATAAACATCTTATCCTGAGATGTGCTTTGTAGCCTTTTGCTGTTCCTGCTTGAGTTTGTTACTTGTTTTTCGCACTCACCCTCTTGATACTGATTTTAATATGACTGTTATCCCTGGTATACAACCTCCTTAGCTTGATTAGTTTTTTCCTTTGTATGCTTATGAGTTACCTGGGGTCTTTTTTTTCCCACACACTGTGTTTTGCATTTGTTTTGTTGGGTTTTTAGCGACTTCTCTTAACATTTTTATGAAATATTTTTATTTTAATGGGTATTTTCTGTATCTCCTTTATTCCTCTTTGCAGTGTCAGAATTTTTGACAAAAAATCTCTTCCCTGGAGTGCCAAAATGATCTCTCTCATCTAAAGATCACTTCAATGGCACCATCATTGAATTAAACTGTCAGCTGAACATCATTCTTTTATGCAGGAGATGTTGAGGAAGGGAGCGTTGGAGCCAAAAGGCTAAAATTAAAGGGGGGAATAAGAGGATAAAGTAAATAAATCAGAGAATAGTGCTAGGAAAAAATGAGTAATCCATGTAAAGAGAGGAAAAAAAAGAGGGAGAGAAAGGACATTTCAAAGGATAGAAACAGACCAAACTGTATTTGATTCAGAGTTGCCTTCAGGTCACTGATCTCGTCACTTATCCCTTCTCACACTTGTACTTCCCTTGCTGTTTCTTGATCTGGTTACTGATTTTCTCTCTTTCATACCCAGCACAGGCCTTTCTAAACAGGAAAATGAGGTATACTGCACATTAATCCACCTTCTAAGAAATGCACAAACAGAAAACCCACTAACCTGGGCCTGAGTCCAGCAGCACAAATCCATTAGGGACCAATGGAGGATGTCTCCCCTTGCAATTTGACAGTAGAAAGTGTTGTGGCATCTCCAAACTGCTTTACAGGATCTGGCAACTTTTCAACAGCTCTCTACAATAGGCATTCTCTTTCTTTAATCTCTCTGTCCCAGGAGCTTGAAACTGTGTTCTGCTCATACATGTAAGACCTATAATCATTGTGGCTGGAGACTGGTTTGTTGCGCTCTTTGTGTGCTAGGAAATGAGATGTGAAATCCCTGTGCCTCTGCTCTCAGCAAGGCCCGAGGATGTGCTCATCGTTACCTCCTCCACCATATGAATGGGGTGTTGTCCTTCTGGGGGTCGAGAGACCCCTCTGCAAATGTGAGTATGAGTGATGAGTCATCATGAGGTACAACTGAGCCACACTCCAGGGCTGGACCTGCTCTTTCCAAACCCAGGTTGAGCTCACTATTTGAATCGTTCATAATCTCAGAGCTCTGAACCTATACCTGCAGTGGAAAAAGAAAGGCTCAGATGTGTTTTTTTCTGGGCTGAGTCCTATGAGTTGTGTGGTATTTGCCCACTGTTCTGACTGACGGATTGCCTGGAAATAATCAAGATATACATAGAGCCAGGCCTGTATAAGGTGCTGTATATGTCTGTATTGCTGTGCAAGAGCTTGACTGAAAATACCATGTGTGCTATGGTTTGGAAACATCACCTATGGCATTAATGAAGTAGGGCTTTTTTACTTCTTTAGTTTAAATGTACTCAGGACTTTCCTTAGTTTTTCTCCATCCTTTAATTTGATTTGGCTTTTTTATTTTGTCCTGGGTTTTGTGCTCCCTGCACTGCATTATGGCTGGTGCCAGTGCACCATTTCTCACTGAACACTCATTTTTTTCCTCATTGCTGCACACAGACCATTGCAGATAATCACAGACTTTGTCTACAGGTTGTTGAAAGCTCATGGAAAATTTTCTCCTTCAAGCAGGTCTTTGTGTAAAAGATCTTTAAAAGATCCTCAAGGAAATTGTAGCTTCAGTAAATGTTTACTATCATATTGCCACTGCAAATCTGAAATAAAAGGTAAACGTGGAGATTTTCTATGTATGCTCACACTTTTTGCCAGTTTGCCTCTTACCTCCCACCTACCAGTTGGGAAACAGGAAAAAAAAAAGCATGTGATGCCACTTTCCACCTATTTTCATATTTCTGTTTTCCTCTTCCCTCCACAGAAAGAAGAGTACTCAAAATTGACAACTAACGAGATAAAACTGGTTTTTTACCAATTTCCCTGACCAAAAGGAAACTCAGCACAAAGCTAAATATTTTTTTTTTTCATTTTGATATTTCCATCAAGAAAATGAATACGCAGCTAATGGAGTTTTTTGGTGTGATTTCTTAAGAGAAGAAATTAAGTTGGTAGCTCTGTTTGCCAGGTATTCTTTCCTTTTGTGTTCTCTTCTGAATTTCATGGTGATAAAAAGAAGAGACTGATGTGCAGTGTCAAGAAATTAAGTGAATTTTCTAAATGGACAATTTCCAGAATCTGAATGGGAGTGTGGGGGAAGCATCTTCCAACCCTCTCTCCTACTTTCTCCCTTTGCTCTGTGGGATTCTACACTGAAATTACTTCTTGCAGTTCTGCCACTTGCTTTGTGCATTTACAATCTCCTCCTTCCCCTGCAGCCCTCTCTACCCAGTGGGCACTTGGTTGTCCTCACCCCACACTGCAATATATGGCACCCACACATTAATAAATGCCATTCCCTGTTTGCTAAGACCTCAAGTGTATTTTAAGTCATTGACTAACATAAGCAGAGTTTATTTGATAATATGAGGTAAATAGAAACTTTGTCTTGCTTTTCTCTAGCCTTTTCAAAAGAGAATGTTTCATCTTTATGCAAATGGTAGGGACTTTTACATCCTCTTCTCACACATGCTGCTCAGCCATTATCCACTCCATCTGTTTTACCCAGGTATAGGGGAGGAAAGCATCAGGCACACTCACTCCTGGGAGGATAGTGGCTCATGCAGCAGCACTTGCAGTCCACTAAATATTCATTTTCCTATAGGTTTTTGTATCTGTATTACAGATATGTAATTCCTCTCAGACGTGTCAGGTGTTCAGTGTCTCTGGAGACAGCCGAACAGTGGAGGCGGGAGGCTCCAGGAATGTAAATGTGTGCTGAGAAAATGTGAGAGTAGTTTCTGCATGCCACAGCGATGGAAATAGATCCCAGGGTGCTGCAACTGCACTTTCCCCAGGGAGTTCTTTGCTCCCTCTCTTGCTGTGGCATGAATGTTACCCGCAAAAAGGAAAGGGGCAGGGTAGTTTTGTTGGATACCTGTTAGCAAGTCAAGGAAGAGAGCTGCAGAAGTGATGGGTGGATGTAAGGTCACTGTGTGAAACCCACCTCTCCAAGGCACAAAAGGAAGGATTCTGTTTTCTTCCACCACCGCTGCATTTGCGGAAACAAAGCCAAGGAGCAAAGTGTTTTTGTGCTGTTGACCTCTTACGATAGAAATAGTGTGCTGGTGTGAGAGGGTGAGACTCAGAACCTGAACTCTGCAGTGAGCCTGGGAAGGGATCTCAGGGTCACCAACACTGAGATGTGCTCTCAGACAAAAATGATGCTCTAGATGAAATCAGATCTGATTACGTTCCAGTGCTCCGTTTGGAAAGTGATACCCGAGCTGCTCTCCCCCCATGGTTACAAATCTTTCCATGGTTCACAGGCTGCATTTTTTCACGACTAGCTTATTCTCACTTGCTCTCATGCCAATGTTATCCCTTAACATCAATAGATCTTCTCTAGTGTTTACCCCTCTGATGTTTTTATAGACAGCAACCCATCCCCTCTCAGCCTTTGCTTCCCTGCACTAAACATGCCAGGTCTTTTAAATCTCTCTTTATGTGACAAGCTCTATATTCGGGACAGTTACCAAATATCCAAGCTTTTACCCCTAAATACTTCATTGGTTTATCTTGCTTTAGACGCTATTGACAGGATCACATGCATGTGCCACACTTGATGGAAAATATGTGCTTCAGGAAGGGGGAAAATGGTGTAACATTGGAAAGTTCCTGTGCATGTGAAGCACACTGTGGGATGCCGTGTGGGGCTGTGCATGTTTGAGGAGGGATGCCATCAGCAGGATTGTGTATATGAGACTCTGGATTACTCAGTGTACGAGGGGGTGTTGTAAGAAGAATTCTGGGGTATGTGACACTGAGAGGGATTAGTCTCTGTGTAAGAAAGTGTGTGTGTGTAGAAGAGAGAGAAGCTAAGCGGGTGGCTGCATGTGGCACATGGAGAGAGATTAGACCAAGCATCTGTAAGAGGGGTGATAAGGAGGGCTGTGTGCTGGAATGCTGTTGTAAAAGACTTGGATTTAGCTAATGGAAGGATTAGTGTGTGTGTACACATGCATCTGGGTGGCACGTGGGAAGGAGTATTTGAGAGGTGTGTGTGGCAGACAGGATTTGGACACACTGGAAGGGGTCCCTCCATGGGGTTGTGTGCCCATACCCGCAACACTCCAGAGCTGCTCACGGCTGTGTACATGTGGGATGCAATATGGGGATGCAATGGAAGGCTCCTGAACCTGCAGGGATGGGGTCACATTAGAAGTCAGCCCTGGCTGTGTGTGAAGTATTACAGGGTACAGATGAGCTTTATGTGGAGGTGCTCGTGAGCAGGTCACAAAGCGGGGATGAAGCTGTAGTACAGTAAGAGGCATAGCTGTACCTGTCAGAGCAGAGCAAAGGCAAGCACACTTGTGGCAGCAGGGAGGAGAGGGCTGATGGCTCAGATGCATTGCAGCACAAAGGGAAACATCACCCTGTGAGCTGGGCAGGACAGAGGGCATGTGCTGTGCTGAGCAGAGTTTGTCTGGGCACAGGGTAAATGCTGTTTAAGTGTGTTTTTCTCCAGGGGCTCTGGGAATGGCTAAGCATCCTGCCCATGGCTGAGCATGAATGCTGGCAATGTTTTCATTGACTCCATACTCTCCACTTCTCACCTCAGATTTATCCCTGCTGCTCTGGATGACTGCCCTTGTAGCTCCTCTTCTAGGTAGGAAGGATACTGACAGCAGACTTAAAGCAATTCATGGTCCAGAGCAGGGGAGGAGGGTTGGTTGCATCCCTGTACTTATTTTTTAACATTCTGACTTAACATTGCAACTTTTCCCCCTTCTATTTTTCCACAGAAATTCAGGGTATTCTGTCTAAATCAGCAACTTCTTATTTTTGTTCCAACCTTGGTTTTCATTTGGAGGACAGAAAAAAAGTGTAGAAACATTTCAGGTAGCTTTGCTGTCTGTCATTACTGGATCTGTTCCACCAGCATTAATTCCATCTCAGAGATGCTGAAAGTTAAGCATACTGAAGCATTTATAATCAAATGAACTAAAATAGGTGGGGTGTCTAAATAACATCTCTTCAAAAAAGTTGATCCTTTGCTTTCCAGTGGACAATTAAATGTTTGCTTTCTGTTAATGAAAGATCATCAAAAGCATGGCCAGTTGCTTTGTAGCTTTCAAGAATGTATGTATTTTTTTAAGGAAGAAGGCTAAAAGCCAAGTAGCTGAAACTTGAGGTTTCCCTTGGTGTTAGGTGCTACACAAATACAAGAACTCATGGCTGGAAAGTAGAGAGGCTTCCGAACAGAAATGAATCTTTATTAACCCTGAAGAAGGTTTCCCTTAGAAACATGATCCTAAAATATAGAGATTGACCATAAAATGGGGTCTTTATATCTTTCTTGACGATAATCTGTTTCTCAATGAAAGGCATTTCAGTGTGAAGCAGCAACAGGACAAGGTCCATGGCAAAGATGGCCAACTTTGCCTCCTACATCTTCATTTATCTGGGACCTACAGTCCTTATTGCACCCACCTAGCAGAGCCAATGGGGATAATGGATCCTGTTTGCTTCTCTGAGAACTGAAGGTGGGATGAACTTGCATTCAAGCCCACTGTGATCCTGATCCAGACATCTCTGCCCCACAGGGAGGTATTCTCTTGGCCCAGAATCCACTGCCTTGGAGTAGCTCTGCTCAAGAGCCACCAGCTGGACATCAGCTCTGCTGTGCTGGAAGTCAAGCATGGCCATTGTGATTAGATAGCCCTTTTGGTTTTTAGAAGTTAGCAAACCATAAAATCACCTAGAAAGAGCCAAACAAGAGGCATTTGAGGGTCATGGTTTTGTTCTGGGAAGGTCTTCAGTCTTTCAAGAGAGAGGTCATGTAATCCTTCTTCCTTTTAGAAACTTTTAGGCCAGCATGAATCAACAGGTGGGTGAGCTTGAGCTGTGAGAGGAACTCTGATGGGTTTAGTGTTAAAGACAGTACATGAGCTTCATTTCAAAGTGCCTACTCAACAGCTGGTCACAAAATCCCTGAGCCTTGGGTGAGATGCCAAGTCTGTGTGTGCTTGGAGATGAGCATCATGCCCATCGCAGAGCTGCCTTGTTCTTCTGTCAGCAGGTTCCCTCTTCTAAAGGATGGACAAGAAGAGCAAACAGGAACTATCCCATAGAGCAGTCACCATCTATTGAGGAAATGCCTTTCACAGATGAATTGTGAGCATCCTACTGTAAAAACATTGCAATGGGCTGGTTCTTCATATTGTCCAGCAAAGCTGGGCTTAGGTCCCACCCCAAAATTGTGTGGCTTTACACAGATGGCTGCCTAAGTCTGTTCAACTGTGAAATGAAGCTAAGAACCTTCATGGAGGATAGACTGCAGGCTTCAGTCAGTGAGGTTTGAAAACCTCTTCTTAACTAAAACTAGGCAGTCTTAGTTAACTAAGAAGGTCAAAGTGCTATTGTCTTTGTCCATTCAGAGAGAGAAGAGACAGTGACCCAGAAGATGGAAGCTCATGATTTTTTCCCACCTTGCAGAAATTGGCACCTGGCCCTTGGATCTCTGCTCCTGCACTCAGCCCCCTTCACACTCTTTCATCCTTGTTTTTCTCTCTTAAAGCCCCAATTGATTTTGAAATTAAATTAGCTGTTCCCCCCCAATGAACCTCAAGCTTGCATCTCCTTTCCCCTGTTCTCCTCCCTTCAAGCTTTCTCATCTCTTCAGGTTTCTGTTATTTCGCATATATTTGCTTTGAAGGATTTTCCAATAAGGTTTCAGGAGAAGTTTCTTAAGGGTCTTTCATTACAAATTCCTTTTGGTTTCATGACTAAAGATGCTTCTGAGGAGGACCTGGATGACCTATGCTCGAGCAGGTTTGAAGCAAGTAGACTTTACAAGCAAGTCATAGCTGACTGCACGCACAAATCTGGTCCTTTATCCCTGCAGCCTCATTCAGGAAACATGTTGTGTTTTCCAGCTGACAAAAGTAGACCATACTTAAACCCAGTATAATTCTGTTAGCTTCAATGTAGTTACAAGGGAGACTATAATGTGGGCAACTTTTCTACTCTGAAATAAATGTTTTCTTAGGTACATAGACTATTTCTTCTAATCAGGCAGAAACTAGATGATTTTCTCATTACTCAAGTCCTTTCGTGGGGGACTTAAGAATGAAGTCCACAGGAGGATGATTATAGCAACGCATTTACAGCTGTGCCATCAGGTTGGTGCAAAATGCATGTGCACAAGGCTCACCTATCAAACAAACCAGCCCCACATGACACCCCAGGTCTTCCATTGCTCCACAGCCAACGTCAGGAAAGCATTAGATCTGGAGAGTGCACTGGTAAAAGCTGTCACAGGAGACATCCTTTCAGTATACATGAATAAAGGCCTAGTTTTCAAAGCTGTATGCACCATATGGCTTCCTTATGTGCCTAAATCCCAAATCACCTTCACATCATTCCAACATCTCTTCTAGGCAGAGGCGTGGTAGCCAGCTAGGTCATTTAAGCATGGTTTGGAAATGCTATCATGGCTGTTAGATGATACCACTCTACTGTCAGGACTAGCAGCATAGAGGAATGATCACAACAAATGCCTAGGAAATATGACAGCAGATGTTCACTGCTGAGTTAAATAGAGGCAGCCACAAAGAATTTCTGTCATCGGGAAATTAATCTTTTCTCTTACAGGAGGGTCAGGAGCTCAAAGCGAAGGCTACAGACTCCTTCCTGCCACATTCAACACCTAAAGTGGGCTGCAGTACAAAAAGAAGAAAATCACAGCCCTTACCCGCTTAGCTAGGCCAATCCCAGAGGTGTGAATCATAGGCTCTTATATTGCACCCCTGCCATCCTGTGCATACCAAGAGACAGAGATCTGCCCCAGAGGTGTTCCTTTCTGCCTTTTTCTTCCAGTCCAAGTCTTCATTGCGGTTTTGCCCATCAGTGGCAGCAGCCTCTGCCCTGTCAGCCTTCTCATGTAGATGACAGTTCCACCTGGAGGATTCTGGAATAAATGATGCCTTAATTAGGTTAATTATACCTTTAGCTATCCATGTGCTCACTTTAAATATACAGTTAGAGTCCATTACACAGTGTAGTTTCACCAGTTTTCCATGTGGGATTCAAATCTAACACGTGACTTGTGAAGCTTTCCACAGCTCGCTTGCATTGCATGGTATTTGTTAAATCCAAGAACTATTTCCACTCCTTGAAAATCTGGTGCTCCTGGTGCCTCTCTGTTCAAGGCATGCCTGACTGTTCAAGGTGGTCAGTGACTGATTTCATGGACACATGTAGTTAATCAGAGGCATCTCTCTGGAATGTCAGCAGAAGACTCGAAGAACATCTGATGGATAGAGTCTCTGATGCTTGTGGAAAGGGGCACAAATTAGCATCCTCCAGTCTGCTGCTGCTTTTCTGCCTGAATGATATTTTGCAGGTAAAGTTTCTGCTGAGAAGCAACGGGGCTTTCTCAGCAGCTGCCTAAATCATGTCATAGTCTTTGGTTTACACTGAGTAACTGCTTGAGACAAGCTGTATCTCTATGTGCAGTGTCACTGCTCCCAAATGATGAATGACCCCAAGTTTCAAATGCAGTTTGCATTTAGGCAGAGTGCTTACATGATGTCTGTAGCCCTTTGCAGCTCACTAGAGAGTCTCTTTCTTTAGGAGCTTGAAAATTCTCCTAGAATGGAAAATTGGTAGAGAAGGTGTTTATATGTAACTGGGCATGTCAGGGAGAGATCTTTTTGTTTTCCTAAAGTTGAGGATGCTCCACATTCCCCCAAGCCTCACATCAATTTTCCCAGACTATTTGCTCAGTCCCATTGACAAGCCAGCCTGATCAGGATGACTGAGGTGCTCCTGATATCTTCACTGGCCTCTGTGTAGAGAAGATGACTTAGTATTTTTCATTAGCATAAATCTTCACTGTGGTCACATGAAGCTCTGCAAGCAAAACATGTAGTAGAAAATTCCTTCTAAAAGTTACTGTCTCTCTAGAAAACATCATTATAATGCTTTGTGTCTGAAAATTTGATGCCATTTTTCACTAGCTTCAATGGGAATTGGTTGCCCAAGGGTCTTTTAGGCAAAAGATACGCATCCAAGGTTTTTTGTATCATTGGTGATGTGCTTTGCAGCTTCTCCCACCTCTTGGTCCTTTCCTTGGTCCTGTGAGATTCATTTCTACATGGGACCAGATTGTGGGAGATGACTTCTATGGATCTAAGTGCAGGTCCAGAAGAAGCCTGCATCTGTAAAAGTCCCCTTTGTCATGCTGGTAAAATGAAAATCTTGAATTGCACTTTATTTCCAGTAAAGGTCTTGCTATGTAGCCAGCTTCCTGGATGATACGTGGTAGTTTGGGTCATATTCACACATGAGCTCCAGATCTACCCACAGATCTGTTGGAGCCGTGGGGCAGAGTGGAATTCCCCTAGGTCCCCCCCATCCATTGCTACAGCTCAGCAGGATGGATGTCTTCACCTCCTGTGAGAGGGAAGCTACCCTCTGCTTGCAGCCCCAGTTTAACAAATACCACCTCTCCGTAGAAGCTCCATCTGGGCATGCTAGCTAGATGCACTTCATGTAAACTGTTTGTTCCACCACCCACAGTGAGCAATTCGCACTGAAGTATCACCAGAGACCATAAAATTGCAAACCATAGGTCCAGATCTCTCCATCTGTCACAGTTCTGCGTTGCTGCTCCCCAGACAACACAGTCTCCCACTGGGTTTAAAGGATCCCAAGCTTAAACTTGTTTGTTTGGGATTTGTCAAAAAACCTGGTGTTCAGAGGCACTGCAGAACTAGAAATGTGGTAACTATTGTCATTTATTGCCCTCGCAATGCAGACAGGATTAAAACTGTTCTAATGACAGGCAAGAAATGGTAATATCCCCCCTGACATTAAGTAGGCCTAAAGAAAGCTATGAGCACTATGGAATGGAACACTAATGTGAAAAGGAAAAATAAAAACTCTACAAGAAATGACTGTAGCAAAGAACCACCAAGGGAGGCACTTAAGCCCACAAAAGCCAGCACTCTCTGATGTCAAAGGAACTTGTCATTCTGTACCAAACTCAGCCCTTGCTGAGGTGTTAAATGGGGTCTCAAAGTCATTGTGCTTTCAGAGACCTTAAGTGAATACGATATACAACCAGGTAACTCAGAAGGGTTGTGCTCTGGAGGCTTAACCCTTGCATGCTGAGTGCAGTTTGCTGTTTCCCTTTTCAGACAACTCTAATGGCTGCAGTGATTGCAGAAGAGATGGCACTTCTGGAGCAGCAGTGGCACATGTAGGTTTGGAGCCATGCTAGCTGCAGATACCTGTAATGCTGCCTTAAAATGTATAGAAAAAGTGAACTATTATAAATAACACGTCAGTCAGCTGATGGAGTCGAGTACTGCTTCCTCCTTCAAGCCCCCAAGGGCAAGATGCTCTGTCCCCCCAAGGGCAAGATGCTCTGTCCTGTATGTGAGAGGTTTTATTTGAGGAAGAATGCTTTGTCCTAGATAAGTGCAAGATATTCCTGTGTATCTTCACTGTGCTCCTGCGGAGAGGTGAGTATGGTGGTGCTTTCCCCACCCCATGTACCCTGTGCTTTTATGTCTGCTGACTTTTAGGTTTAAATGAGCAGGGAAGTCGTATAATGTCAGGAAGGCCAACAGTAGCTTACAGAAAGAGGGAAACATCCTCTGTGCCCTCTGACAGCCTGCATCAGCCAGCCTCCCGCCTACACTGGGAGATATTTTAAGGTAGAGCACACTCAAGACATCATCACTATTTGAAAAGATCAATCAGGTTAGGGAACATTCTCCTGGTTTCCTGTTTAGGTCCCTCCTTATCCTTTGTGTTACTTTCTGTGGTGAGCCAGCCATATCATTTCTCTTCTCTGCTGGGAAGGTAATTCTTTACTCCAAGGGGGCCACTCAGTGGCTTTTATTGCTACTTAACATGTGCATGTTACAGTACCTCACAAAGGCCTTGTAGCACTGTGCCGGGCATCCTACAAACACATGCAGAGCGACAGTTGCATCTATAGTGGGTACCCATGTGTGGGGGATAACAGGAAAAGAGTAATTTTGAGCCAATTAAGATTAATAATAATGCCCACACACCCTACGTAGGCATATGGGATATGGCATATCCCTATATTTCTTTGAAGACAACACACCCCTGGAGTTGGAAAAGTGGGTTATTTCAGTTTCTTTCTTGTCAATTTAAAAAACCACTATGAGGAAAGGGGGTTGGTGTTTAAGAAAATATTAAGATCTCTTTCCATGTGCATCTAAAACAGGGATTAGAAGATGGACGTATGAGGAGCTGCCAGTCTGACTTTATAGAGTCTAATACCTGCTTTTTCTGGCTGCAGATGATTGTGTAGGCTGAAGAGCATCAGGGGTCTGACCCATTGCTTACACCTGGGTCTAAACATATACTCAGGAATATTTGAGACCATGGAAGGATCATAGCAGATGGTGTGAATGTATGCATGTGTGTGTTTTCAGATTCTGTCTGCTTTTGAGTAGAAAAAGGTAGAATGCTAATAAATGAAGTTGTCAATTTCCAGTCTGTCGTCAAGAAAGCCTTAACATTAGTTGTGTTAATTAGGTGACAGGCAAGAATAAGGGTTTATGCACTGTAGCACAAAACAATTAGAAGTTGGAAATTTAGAAGCTGGAGTGGAAAACAAATAGAGACAGGGAGAACAGAGAAGGTACCTACCCTCAGCTGCATGGGGAGAAGCAGGGTGAGGGCATGAGGCCACCTCATCACAGATGTGAGAGCCTTTTTGAGTTCAGGTTCTGTGATCTTGAGCCACCGTGTGTGATTTATCATTCCCAAACAGGCATATGCTTTCAGTACATGTATCTTGCTAGTGAAAGCTCAGTGTTTGGGAAAAGTCCTGATGCTGTTATTTGCAATATGGAACTCAGTGACCAAAAAGGCTACAGACTACAAATAGCCAAAGGCTCACAAGGTAGGACTGTGGTGGGAAATTAAAAGATATTGAGCTGGTGGGGCAAGGACAGAGGCTGGTACAGAGCTGCAGCTAAAAGCAGTCTCTATTGCTACCTTCATTACAGACCTGGAAGAAGGAGTATATATATCATAACTTAATTTTATGCCTGCTCAGGGAAGGGCTGATGGTGACATTGTTATGAGCTGGAAATTACCCTGAAAATCTCAGAAATCACACAGCTGAGACAATTTACCAAAATGCTGTTTTCTCAATTGGAGGCAAGAACACAGATCTCAGGAATGCCACAGGCAACACATCAGAGACTGAGGCATCAGTTTGGCTTCCAAACTGGCTCATCTGCAAAAGCACAGACCAGAGAAAATTTGGGAGTGTCTATGCACATGTTTTATGAAGCAAGATGGCATGGGAGCAAAATTGTAATTATCAGATAAAGATTGAGAAAGGAGTTGTTAAGGTAGGTGTTAACGTCCTTCTTCCCCAATGGAAGTAAATGAATGTTGGAATAACTTTTCAAGGGAAAGTCTCTAGTCTGGTTTTTGCATTGTGACCTACAATCAGATTCATGACAGGCATTTACAAAATCCTCATCAAAACCTGAGGCTTGCACTGAAGACAGTCTCAGGCTTTAATGTCTAGGAACAGATATAACTTATTAGGGAAAGAAAAGGAGCCATTGAAGAGAAAATGAATTTCATCTGCACTAAGCTGCTCTTTATGTGACACATTTGCTTTTTGCCACCATTTATCTCCCCCCACACACACACTCCTCTCTCCCCTCTTTTTACTTGGTTTTAATAATTCAGCTCTTACAGCCCAGAATTAAATGTTGTGCTGAGCTAAGAGCAGTGTGCTGTGTACTGTATTAACACGCTGTGGGTTTAGTGCTTTGTTCTTGTGCTCCACTGCTGTTCATGCTCCCCAGCAGAAAGCTACACTGTGATACTGTGCTAAGTTTTCCTAGTATAGTACTGTCTGTAGAAGGACCAATATAATAAAAAGGCCATTTAATAAAGCAGCAAAAGCAAAATTGATTCAACCCTCGCCTCCTTTTATAATATTGCTGTCACTTTTTCTTTTGTAGTAATCTTACTTTAATATTTATGACCCTGCTTCAGACATCAAGAGTTCAATGAGGACAGATTTTTGGGCTTCTGTTTCTTTGTAGGAGGTTAAAGGAGAGCAGAGGCATTTGGTCTTTCAGAGCCTGTGGTGTCCATAGGAAGATCTATGTGCAGCTGGAGGTCCTGTGAGGCATCACTCCCTCTTTATAGGGGAGCTGCAGGGGAGCTTGAGGTGAGGGTTTTGAGCAGGAGGTAGTAGTAGAGCTTCTGCTGCTCCAAGGCAACCCAGCACAGCCAGTATCTTCTGCTTGCTTCTTTCTGGACATGACACAAAGCCGGATGGCCCAGCAGACTTGCTGACAGTGTAAGACAGCTCTGGCACATGTGTCAGCATCAAACTCCTCAAAAGCCATGCAAGGTTCAAGAGTCGCAAGTGGACCATCCCTGGGCTCCAGAAGCAGATGTACTTTTCATTAACTAAATATGATGATTTCTGGTGACATAGCATGCCATCAAAGTTTCTGAGAAGGCTGTATCTCAGCTGGATTTGCTTGCCATGGTTTGACACTTAGCTGTAGCCCAGAAATGAGTGACACTGGCATGTTGGAAAAGAGAATCTTCCTTAAAAGGCTTCTGTTTTAAAAATGAGACAATGTGGAAAGGTCACATCCTCTGTTAGAGCTGAAAAATACTGAATTGTTTCCAGGCACCAAAGCCCTTCTCTGTGTCTTATAAAAGAGTTATAAAAGCAGGGATTGCTGTGGGAAAGCTGTGGTTCTGATGGGAGGCACCAGAGAGATGAAGGCAGTTTACAGCAAGAACCCTACACAGCTTGGGAGCACGGCATCAGCGCTCCCAGCTAAGAATACAGTCTTACTTTGGAACTTTATGATCATGGTGCAAGAGAAAGTCTCTGACCAAAGGCACTGGAACAGATGGGGCTCAGAGAAAGGCAGTTGCCTTCCTTTACCTCACAAGCAAAGATCCAAGTCATGATTAAATAACAAATCTGAAATAGAGATGGCACTAGACCCAGTTCCCCCTACATGTAATCTGATCTCTGAGCAGCAGGACCCTTGTTAACCAGCCTGTCCTTATAAGAATAATAACCTAATTTTAACTACAGAAGGAATTAGGGGTTTTGTGAAGTCTGAATGCTGCTTGGAATGGCACCCTGTCCTTTCCAGTGGTGTCTCTGTTTCCGTGGCCGTATCTTCCACCACCACGATTATAATTCAGAAGTGCACTTAAACAGCTGAGAGCCCATGTTGTTAATTTTGTTCACAAAACACCATGCTATTTCTGTTTCTTTAAACTCAGCAGCATGTGAGAAAGAAGTATCCCAAATCCAATTTAATCTCAAGGGAAACTGATCGTTCATCAGCCAGACAAACTAAGACTTATTTGTCAGGCTGGTGAACTTAACAAAAAAAATTGAAGCTATCAGTATAAACAGTTATGAGCAGCTCTTGGGTGACAGATTATTGTTTAAATACGAGGGGAGTAAAGCAGAACTTAATGTAAAAATCAACATTACTTTCCAGCTTCCAAGATGGTTTAGAGCAGCAGTGGAGGAAAGTGATGGAAGGGAGCACACTTCTGTGTCTTTTATATATTTGAAAGAGTAACATATATTTCTTGTAATATCACGTCAGCCTGATTTGCAGTTATAATATATGGGGCATATCTGTTGTTATCTAAATACACGCGTGGAGCAATGGGGGAGTGTAGAATCTGTTTGGCTTTCCCCTGCTAGATAAATCTGTGGGAACATGCTGTCGTTGGGGATGTGCTGAAGAGATGCGCTCTGGCACCTACGCCACAGTGGAGAACTGTGAGGACAAACATTTGGGAGGAAAGCTAAGCTGATCCTAATTGAAGCAGACACTAGTGTTCTTTCATTGAAGCTCCACTAGCTTCGGTGACCTGATGTCAGGTTCTCCATCACTATGTGAGGGTCACCTCCAGGCAGGTTATGCTATAAATAAACTACACACACACAAGCCCCCTCCTCTTTCCCACATGTGCACATAGAACACTTCAAGTAAGCAAAGAGAAGCATGTGGGAACTGTTCTTTGACACCACTTTAGTCAATGAGTGTGGTTTGCTGCAAGTGAGGGTTTTGGTCCAAGAGGTTTGGGCAGATGAAGGAGGTGCCACACTGATACTGGTGCTGGAGAGATTGCAGGGCTAGTCTTTAACAGCTTACAGAGGACAGTGGATCGAGTTGACATCCAGTCTGACTAACCTTGACATTTTTAAAAGGCATTTGCTAGTTTGTTTCTGGAGGAAGTGCTGTCTGTGCTGGATTGGGTGGTTTCAGATGTTTCTTCTCATCTTGGAGCCTGTATTTCCAAATGGCACTTTTCTTTCCCTCTCTGCTTGGGCTATGAAAGAATAATTTACTCAAATACCTCATGACATCTGCTGTTGAGTACTGTAGAAATGGCTTTCCTGGAGAGGGTATTCCCTCCTAGATGCCTCTCAGATATTACATCCTTCAGAGCCAGGAAGGCCTCTGAGCTCTGGCAGGGACCATCTGGGTTTTTTGTCTCCTTCTGCAACAGAGAACAGGAGTCGTTTGTGGGGAACATCTGTGGATATTTTGTTTAATCAGGTTTTTACTGCTCTTGTGGCTTTGGGTATTAGCGCTGCTTTCAGTACTTTTGTTCTCTGACAGAAGCATGCAGCAGCTGAATCTCCTGAGTGTCAAGTAAAACATATTATTGGCTCCCTCCAGGGGTAGCTGGGTGAAACTTAATGGTCCATGAGATACAAAAAGTCAGTAGAAATGATCTAATGTCCCTTTCTAGCCTTAAACTCAGTGGAATGGTGAAAATTCTGCTTCTAAAGGAAATGGCAGATGAGCAGTTGCCAGGATCTCCTACCAGGCTTCTTCTCCAGCTGTGTCCATGGGGAGCAGTTCTCTTTTTGCAGATTTTCAGTAGAATTGCACCATTTTCACTCCTGGAAGCCAAATGCTCATTTCCATCCTTCTGCACAGCCCATTTGCACTTCTTCCCTCAAATGCTGAACCTCTTTCAGCCTGTCTTTACATTGACCATTTCTGAGAATCACTTTTTGGTTTCCCTTCTGCTTTCACCAAAATCCAAATGAGATGTCCATTATATCTGACACCTACCTTTCACATAGATCAGATCACAACTCCAGTTCCAAAATACTTCTGGCCCCCTAAATGCAGAAATCCGTCTTGTGCATCTCTCTCTGTGTCTGGTTGAGAGCTTTAGCTAAAGAAAGTGTACCAGGAATTTTTATAGACTCAAAACTTCTTTTGCTTTCCTTTTCTGAAGAAAAAACTGCAATTTAAAGTTCTTGGCATGTACTTTTCTTTTTCTTGGAAGCATTTTCGAAGGTGTCCAGAGCTGCCTCTCTTCAGCTGCTGAGTTGATATCCTATCTTGTGTCTGCTTTCAACAAAATCAGTGTTTTCAGTCTCAGATTTAAATGCTTTACTGTGAATATTTCCATATGTGAAGAAAAACTTGAGACAAACTGCAGGGCTAGAAATCCTGGGCTCTGGGCATCTCAAATGAGTTCTTTCCTTATCTGAATTCAAGGATGCAACAGCTCCATGGTGGCTACGGTTCCGCAGAGGGAGAAGGCAGGCCTCCTCCTGATTGCTCTACCACATCAGTCACTTTTTATCTACCTTATAAAGCTGTTTTGATTTTTACTGTAAGTCAGAAGTGGTTTTAAACAGACGAGGTTTCCCCCCACCTGACTGCCACAGGCACTGGGGAGTTGTGTCCAAAGAACAAAAACATGGTTGCTTGTGGGTTTTTCAATCCAGCATAACCAGGTCACAACCAAGTTAATGCCTCTACTTTAACCTCATTTTGTTAGTGAAATGGCACTAGGGAGATGCAGGTAGAGATCCTGTGCCTGGAGGAGGAGGGATATGGGATGGCCGTGGTGCCTGGTTCAGTACACCCTAGGAGTGTTCCAGTCAAGTCACAACCTGATCAAATACAAAAGGCTGATCAGGATGAATACAGTAGCAGTTTCCGTGGTTATCATTGTGAACTATATTTTCTGAGGGTTTGTTTAGAAGAAAACTATAATTAATTACAAATTCATTGTAAGATAATAGCATAGTTACCAGAATAGATGTTCTCTGTCCTTCTTTCCCTTTGTACAGCAGCTGTACATGCAAACTGTCACAAATGTCTGCATTTACATCCAAGTAAACACTCTTCACTTACGCTTACATCCTTGTGTATGCAAACATTTATACTGTTGCATTTCACCCAGTTTCTTGCCTTCAGGAATGAGCTTTAGAGGTTGAACAGTCTGAATTCAACAGCTAGAGCTAATTACCAGGTTGACTGCAACTCTTTTCTGGAGGACAAGTCAGGTTGTGGCCATCCAGCAGTTAACAGGTATTGGCAGGAGGCTAGCAACATGTGATCAAAAGAGCTCAGCTCCATGGATCTTCCATTGCAGCATGGTTTTTATGCCTTTTATATTTCTTACTATTTTAGAAAAGCATCAGCCAGAGGCTAATGACTGCTGGGGAACTGATAAGCTTCTTCCCCACTAGAAAAACAAACAGGATTTAAACTATTTCCTTCCTTTAGTTAACGTTTGCAATTCGTAATATTATGTTATTAGGAAGTTGCAGAGCAATCAAATGAGGGTACAATTGTTAATAGATTTGCTTAATAAAACAATTAATGCAAATATAAAGACATTACAGTGATTTTTTACTGAGTTAAATAAATGGCAAGTAATTTCTTGTCAGTGTTGCTGGGTAAATTCGTGTGGCACATCTGTAATTTAAAGTAGTTCTGAAATTTGAATGAATTTGCAGGTGTTATTTTTATATTCTGCCAAATTTAGTCCCAGAAAGGTGGCTGCAGTTCTCACTCTTGTCATTTTTCCATATTGACACAACAGTTCACTGTTCTTTGGGTCTAAACCCTCAGCAAGCCTTTCCCCTCCAGCCCGCATTATCTGTTTTATCCATGACCCTTCTTAGTCTGAAAGTATGAAGAGTGCTAAGGTTCTTTCCAGACTTACTAATGCTAAAGACTGTTCATTCTCCCAGCCATTGTTGGTGCAATCTGTTTCAAATGCTGGAATTGATGATGTCTCAGAACAGTGTAGGAGTGCTGCCTGAGCATGACTGAGCCATAGTGTTAAAAAAAAAAATATCAAATATCTCAAAAATAAGAGATTCATTTGAAAGAGAAAATAAAATTGAAGGAAGCCATGGTTTGCCTGAAATAAAACAAGGCAGCTAAATTTATTGTCTGGATTATTAATTGTGCTGGATTTTTCAGCTGCCCCAAGAATGTCACTTTAATCATTCAGTAAGCCTAGAGCTTGGGTCTCCAGAGATCGTGTTCTGATCTCTCACATATGGTAAATTGCATTGTTCATTAGACCCAGTCCAGTCTCATGGAAATGATGTTCAGGCTATTTCTATCTGTATCTGCTACTTTTCTTCCTGGATGTGTCAGTCTCATGATGAGGGCAGTGACTCCAGCTGATAGAGACACAATTGCTGATTGCAAAGAGAGACACTGCTGTGAAAATAAAGAGAAAAGAATTTTATTTCCATCGTGGTTCAGGCTTCATGAGAAGTCTCTGTCCCACAGAAACACAGATTCCCTCGGAGAAGGAAGTTGCTGATGTATATGAGGTCACCAACACTGAGCAGTGAAAAGAGGATGGGTGACCTTGGGGACAAACTGTTGGGCTGGGATGCCCAAAATGTGGGCTCAGCTCCAAGAGGAAGGAAAAAATTTCACTAGTGTCATGAGATTCAGTTCTCAGCTCTTGACACACTATGCCACTCTGAAAATCTGGCTGCTCTGTTTTGGTGGTGAGACGGGAGCAGGGTCTCACTTCATAAGTCAGAAACAGGATTTCTTGCTCTTCTCTCTGAATATTTGATGCTGTCAGTAGAGAAGTTAAGAACAAGGTAATTGTATCCAGGATGGCTTTAAGCCACTAGGGGATAACTTTTGGTCCCTGCTGGAGGGACAGACCTTGGATGGAACCCAGCTAAGGATGCGGTAAGCTCATGTTCAGGAGCTTGTCTCCAGACACACATGCAGAAGGTATGGTACCGGTGGCTACCTGCAGAAACCAGGTCAAGGGATTCCCAAGCAGTGCAGAGATCTTGCAAGAGGACCCTAAAACGTCATATCCAACTTCTCACCCTGAACTGCTGGGGAGGGGGGGGGAAGGATGGCAAGTGATGTGTGAAGCGTTGAGTCAGCATAAATGTCACAGCCAAAGGTTTTCAGAGTCAGAGTGACAACAGAAGGAGACACTAGTGCCGGGAGTTCTGACAGAAGGAAAACACTGTCACTGCCACTCTCTGGCTTGGAGATTTATTGATGGTAACTTGGGATGTGTCATACACAGGGGTGATATTAAATGAGTCTGACTGTTGCAGTGGCCAAGTTTTGCAACACAAAGTGTGAACTCTCTCTACCTCACTGAGATCCTGAGGCATTTTTCCAGCACCTCTCACTATCTCATTAAGTGCCCTCCCAAGAAAGGCTCCAACCCAAAAGAACCTTCGCCACCCAGCACAGAGCCAGCTGCTGAGATCAGACACAAATACCTGCCAGAGACCTAATGAGCACTCCTCATGGAGACCTCCAGGTCATCACCACCACCTCACTGCCTTCACCACCATGGCCTTGTGGACTAAGCTGCATTCACTGTTCTGTGTCACTTCTGCCTATCAAAAGTGAAGCAGGTCTGTGGAGATGGAGGGTAGAGCACCCCATGACTGCAAGCTCTGTTCTTCACAGACTGCATTGACCAACCCCAGACCTCAAGGAGAATTAGAATCATAGAATAGTTCGGGTTGGAAAGGACCTTAAGATCGTCTATTTCCAACCCCCCTGCCATGGGCAGGGACACCTTCCACTATCCATGCCACCTAAGGCTCTGTCCAACCCCACCTTGAGCACCACCAGCGATGGAGCATTCACAACTTCCCTGGGCAACCCATTCCAGTGCCTCACCACCCTTACAGTA